>SNQJ01S0163089.1:18885-32160 GCA_010110895.2 Picea sitchensis | reverse complement strand
ATATATATATAAAGAGAGAGAGGTACCAGATCTATTATAATAGTGGAAAAAATAAATATTGCAGAGAATAACAATGGAACAACGGAATATATGAAACCACAACACTAGAATAATACCTTTATTGATAAGAACAAATTTTCACTTGCCTCTTCGAGGGGTAAACCTCTAGTAGAGAAAATCTCTATTACGACAATTCTCAAGACAAAGACATATCATGCCTCCTACTCTTATTTATACTAAATATATCTTCTAAAGAACCTTCTAGCAGAAGATTTTTTTAGAAGTGAAAACTTCTATTAGGTATTCTTACATTGACTTGTTCACATTTATTAAATAAGCCTTATAAAATAATGTCGACCTCTATTACATGGAAAATATATTATTCTACCTACATGAGGGGTTAGGGAGGTTAGGTCTCTAACATGCCATCCCACTTGAAAAATAGGCTTGTCCTTAAGCCTTGAGATGAGGAAATTGTTGCAGAATGGTAGTGGGCTCCCAGGTGGCATCTTCTGGAGTTGTATATTTCCACTTCACTAACATTTCCCAAATGGTGCACTGATGGAGATGACGTTCACGTTGGTCCAAGAATTCTTAGGGTTGTAACCAAATGGAACCTTCTTGATCCAAATTAGGGAGATGGGTTTGATTTTGGAACTTAGTTCCAATCACCTTCTTTAAGCCTGACACATGAAAAATAAGATGGAGATTAGAATCAATAGGCAGAGCTAACTGGTAGGCTACGTGCCCCACATGCTTGAGAATGACATAAGGACCATAAAATTTGGGAGAAATCTTCTGAAACTGTTCATATTTGAGTGAATGTTGCTTATAAGGTTTCAGACGAAGAAACACATGATTCCCTTTAGCAATTTGACATTTAGAACGACCTTGATTCGCTTGTTGCTTCATGTGATTTTGAGCCATCACCAACTTGTCCTAGAGGGTGTGAAGAATGGTCTCGCGTACTGTAAGATTTTTGTTAGCCTCCTGAACCTTAGAGACACCTGACATGCATGAGAGAAATGGCAGTGAAGTTTGTTCATATACTGCTTCAAAAGGAGCCATGCAAGTAGTTGTATAGTAAGATGTTTTGTACCACCATTCAGCTAGTGGTAACCACTGAGCCCACTGATGTTGGTGGTCAATTGTAAAACACCTTAAATATATTTCCAATTTTTTTTTGACAATTTCAGTTTGGCCATCAGTCTGGGGATGATAGGCAATGTTGAGATGTAATTGTATTCCCTATATCTTGAACAATTCTTGCCAAACATTGCTGGTGAACGTGGGATCCCTGTAAGAGACAATAGAATGCAACATGTCATGAAGTTTCAATATATTATCCATGAAAAATTGAGCCATTGTGGATGCGGTGAAGGGATGTTGAAACACACAGAAATGAGCATATTTGGAAAGAAGATCTATAACATCCCCAACATTCAACTAGGCTATGCCACGTAAAAAAATTCAAACTGTATACAAATTAAAACATATACACACATAAAATCTTGCGGAATTATATATATATAAATTAAAACAGACAAATACATTCTGAAAATGGAGAGATTCATATAGAACAATAATAAAAATACACATGTAGCACACACAGGAAAAACCCATAAAAATAAATGCATAAATAATAATGTAGCATGTAATTTAACACACAATTGACACTTATCTTGGTAATAATATCACCAACTACCTGTAGACCTTCCATGAACCTCCTAGCCTTAGACCACGCTTCTCATCACTCTCAGCAGTGGGTCACCCCCGAGCTGGGAGTAAAATCCACCTGGGTAAAGGGATTCCTAACTAGGCTGATGTATCTCAGATAACAGTAAAAAACTTCATCCCAGGTGCCAACTCAAACTAACAGCTTACAGTCCCTCATTCCGCACATGCCTTTCCCACCCCAGGAAGTGTGTCATTTCTCTGCTCAACAGTCCTTTGGCTGCCCCACTTCCTTTCCAGGCTTCATCAATAGGCTAGAAAGGAAGTCTCAGAGCCCTGTAGTTGCAGTTTGGCACCTTTGGGAATTCAATTCCCAACAATTCTCTCACCTCAATAGAATTTCTCATGGGCCTGATATCTTGCCTCTTCAGTCCAGCTCCTAAGCTAACTAGGTATAGGTATATGTACATGTACGAATATAGGTACAGGTACAGGTATAGATATAGGTACATGAAGGTATGGAGGACAACTGAATGAGTGAGTGAATCATGATGGAATGAATGGGAAAATGAACTAAGTCCAAACTATATGTATGCATGTTCCCAACTTCACACTTGTCATGTTGAGAACCACTTTAGCCCACTTGTCCCCACCCTTAGAATTTAGGATAAAATAATTATCCATACTTTATACTTTAAGGAATATTAATATAATATTCCTTTTTGGATTAATCTCTCTGTCTTATCCCCTTATCCTTAACTTTTATCCCCCCCCTTTCCCTAACTAGTGGATTTTAGTCCCCCATACTATTTTATCATGGTCGATATACATGCAATGATGTATTATATTAATAATAAGACATATACAAAATTAGGCTCACTGGCCTTTAGCATCTAGGCTCTTCGGCTTAATTCAACACATAAGCCTCCTAGCTTATAATAATTGGCTCACTAGCCTATAAAACATGACATATACACAAAGGCTCCCTTGTCTCAAAATTGTGCACACTTAAGTTTGTTGCGCGGGGTATCCTGGATTGTGCACACTTCATCATTTTAGTGCACAGTACATGTGCGCACTATACCATGGAAGGTGCATGCAAAATGATATAAAAAATCTCACCAACTTAAGTACATTTTCATTTTCATTTATAGTTGGGGTTCGGCCCAAGGGTGTTACATTCCCCTCCCCTTATTTATGCATTGTCCTCAGTGCAATATATACACATATTCAACCAAAATTTCAAAAATCCTCAAAAATATGCGGGTATTCTTCCTGCATAGCATCTTCATGCTCCCAAATTGCATCCTCAGGACTGTACCAGGTCCATTGGACCTTTACAATCCATGTGCCTCGATTCCGGAGTTGTTTGATTTTCTGGTTTAGAATGTGTATCAGATGTACTTGGAAAGTGCCTTCTTGCTCCACCTGAATTACATTCCAATCAATAACATGATTCGCATTAGGTATATATTTCTTAAGCAATGATACATGAAATACATTATAAATGGTCATGGATGTAGGAAAGTAAAGCATGTATGCTACAGGTCCAATCCTCCCTAGGATTTCAAATGGCCCACAATAGTGAGCTACCATCTTTGAACAATTTCCCAACTTCAGGGAATTTATGTTGGCCTTCACTTTCAAGAATACATGGTCCCCCACTTTAAATTCCCTATGATTTATGCCCTTACTAGCATATATTTTCTTCCTGTCTTCAGCATCCTTTAAATTATGTTTTATTTTCAACATTTTCTCTTCTATTTCCTTGAGTAATTCTGGCCCAACCACTGCTCTATTTGTTGGGTTAGCCCAACTTACCGGTGTGTTGCACCTTCTACCATAAAGTGCCTCAAATGGGCTCATCTTTAGAGATGCTTGGCACCCATTGTTATAATAAAACTCTACTAAGTGTAGGTAGTATTCTCATTTTGATGGTTTATCCATCACATACATCCTCAACATATCCTCAATCACTCGATTCTGTCCATCTGATTCTGGATGTTAAGTTGTGCCAAAATTCAAATTTGTTCCAAATCCCTTAAATAATCCTTTCCAAAAATTTGATGTAAATTTTGGATCTCTGTTAGACACAATTGTCTTGGGTATACCATGTAATCGATTAATTTCTCTCATATAAACATCATCAATGTTGGATCCCTTGTGAGTGAGATTTACTGGAATAAAATGGGCAGCTTTAGTAATCTTATCCACCGCTACCATAATAGAATCATGCTCCTTGTTTGTTCTTGGTAGTTTGGTGATGAAATCCATTGTTACAACTTCCCATTTCCACTCAGGAATGGGTAATGGATGTAACAAACCAACTGGGCATTTATGCTCATCCTTTACCTTTTGACATTCCAAACATTTGGCAATAAAATCAACAACTTATTTCTTCATTCCTGGCCAATAATATTATCTCTTGACAACTGAAATATTTTTCTAATAACTTGGGTGCCCAACAAAAGATACATTATGCATTTCTCTCAATATCATATTTTTCAATTCCTGGGAATTTGGTACATAAATTGTTCCCCTGTACATGAGAATTTCATCATTTTCTAGCTTATAGTCTTGAATTTTCTGCTGCAAAATACCTTGTAATTTTTCCACTAATTCCTTGTATTGAAAATATGATTTTGTAGCCTCCAAAATTCTGCCTTTCAAATCTGATTGGTACATGCTAATGGTTGTAGCATGAAACTCATGCACTCTTCTGCTAAGTTCATCAACCACTTTGTTCTCTTTCCCTTTGATATGCTTTATATCAAAGTCATATTCACTGAGAAATTCTAACCACCTGCTTTTCCTAGCATTTAGAGTTGGCTAATCAAATAAATAATTCAGACCACTATGGTATGTCCTCATCTCAAAACTTTTCTCCATGAGGTAGTGGCTCTACTTCCTCAAGGCATGCACTATGGAGTCCAACTCCAAATCATGAGTGGCATAGTGCTTTTCATGCTCCTTTAACTTCCTTGATTCATAACATACAAAAAACCCACTTTGACTGAGGAATCCACCAAGTCCTTTACATGCATCTGTGCATACAATGAAGTCTTCACTTGGATCTGTAATCCTTAGTATTGGATCACTTGTTAATAATTACTTCAAGTGTCGGAAACTCTGTTCACAATCCAATGTCCATTGAAACTTCACACCCTTCTTTTGCAAGGAAGTGATTGGGTGTGCAATCTTTGAAAATCCTTCAATAAATCTCCTATAGTAGCCTACAAGGCCCATGAATGATCTTACCTCTATCACATACTTTGGCACTGACCATACTCTAATGTATTCTATCTTCTCATGATCCACTTCTATTCCTTCTTTGAAATGATATGCCCCAAATAATGAATTTACTTCTGATAAAATGAGCACTTGCTCAATTTGGCGTACAACTGATGCTCCCTTAATACTTGTAATACCATCCTCAAGTGTTGTTCATGCTATTACTTTGAATTAGAATATATAAGAATGTCATCTAAAATTACAATGACAAACTTATCCAATTATTCTCTGAAAATACCATTCATTAAACACATGAAAATAGTTGGTGCATTATATTAGCAATCAAAATGCACTGGTATTTTGATGCTTGTTCTCATCATTCTTCATTTGATATATCGTTTTCTTCAGTCTCTTGGCCAGTGTCTTAACCTCCATATTTTTCATCAAGCTCCCGATCGATTACTTTTGCCCAAAAATCCTTTGGCTTCATCCTCTTGACCTGCGGATAAATGGTTAGAAATATCATTTGAACTCTGCAAAATTTATTCTTGAGTTTGATGTATTCCTAGTTTCTTTTATTTGAGATTTTTATTGAAAGAGAAGCATGATTTTAATGGCTTTATCCTAGACTAAATCCAAAGCCTAAGCGCCAAGCTCTATATTTCACAAACCTAGTTACATATCGACACGCCAAGCACAAGCACCGAGTTCCATTGTCTACTCATCTCATCGATAAGGTTATGTGAGCTTTCCTAATAAAATACATATGCAAACAGGTGTCTTGTGTCAATATCATGCATATGTCGATGATTAAATTGCAATATTGGAAGAATATAAATTACTGCTTTTGAATATTGAGCACACAGGGATGGCACCTTCTTGTCATAGCTCATTGAAATATATAAAACCAACATAGTTGTTCGGTGCACATAATTTTGCAGGTGTCTATGTCTACAGGTTTTGTTATGAATTCCAAGTCACCAGACAATTATAAGTTAAACCACAAGTTGACAATTGTTAGATATCTGAATTGAAAGTAGGAAATGAATGCACAGCTGGGTTTTTGAGTGTTTGACAGGTTTTAATGGAATACATTTGGCTATAAGGAAGACCCATGAGATGAGAAGGTATAAGGATAAGGATGCTTTGTTTTGTTTGAAGGTTGAAGGCGGTGCCCAGGCTCAGGTTCAGAGTTGTTGGATCGATTGCAAAGCCATATGGAAAATCAAATGTCGAGATAGGGAAATACACCAGCCAAGACACTATATGTCGAATGAATGCATCTGATCCTCCAAGTATCAAAGAACTTCAATCGTACAATGGAAAATTTAAAGCATGTAATCATAGCATCTTTTCTTCATAGGGTTTTTACAGAAGCCGAGTTTTCCCATTTAAGGTTGCAGGTGTCGGGCTACAGGTTTGAGGTGAATGTTAATAGTAGAACGAAGCTACAGGTATCAAGTTGATACTTCTCCTTCTCCCATATCTATATTGTTTGCAGAAGTTTCCCTGCCCTTCATTTTATACGAATACTTTTGTCTACTGGCTCAGCAAAAGAGTGGTAGAAAATGCATGTATAGCAAAATTGGTGTGTGCCACAAATGGTAAAAGTTGATGTGTATGGTTTTGGGATCCATTCCCACATACATATTTGTCTATACGCTGGTAAGGTTTGTTTAGCAAGTGATTTAGATTTGACAGACGAAGAGGAGTGTAGAGCCACGAGCACCTGTAAATTTTCAAATGATAAAGATCTAAGACATTGATTGGAGCAATGCATTGTGCAAACAAAAGTTCAAAGGGTTCTTGCTTTCTGGGTTTCTTCTTTATCATTTACACTTGTTAGATTTTCAAATCTCATATCTTTTCATGTCTCTGCTATCATAGGACACTCTTTGGAGGAACTTAGCCTATGGACTATTAATCCTGATATCAAGGTATTGAATACCATGGAGGCATTCAGTAAAGTGCTGCTATGGACCTATATGCTAATGATATACACAAATGGGAAGAATGTCAAGCTCTAGAAAAATCAACTGTTAAAGGATCCAATTGGTCACATTCAGAAGATTCCCGAGAATGGAAATCCAGATGCATTATTGGTAACTTTGAAGTTTCATGACATCCTCGAGTTCATCATGTCTAGCAAGTTCTAGTAAGCATTTCGTTTGTAGACCTAGCAGTGGTCACCGAGAATGCAACATCATCTCAGATACTCTTTACTGCATCTCTTGGTATAGAAGTAACTTCCATTGAATTGTTAGAGAATCTTCTTAAAGAAAGGTATTATAACTAAAGACAGAAGACAGGAGACAACAACTATTCATTGACTTCTTGTGCCAAATTCAATGATTTCCAAACATGGCATTGATAAAAATTTCTTATGATATTATGGCCTGTTTCATGTTCATGATTTCAATCTTTTCACTTGCTAAATACAGAGCATTATGCCACTGTATTAGTTTTCAGATTGCTAAAATCCTTCCTTTTCGGTAGCTATTTCAGTTTGCACAGCTGTCCTTAGCCACCGAAAGCAGATCTTTCGGTGGTTTACAAGTTAGAATTTTGGCTCGCAAGCCACCGAAAGAACAAAGACAAGCATAATGATGGTGTTTTCACCCAGATCAAATGTTTTCACTGCCAAATCATCTGAGGAAGATTCTAAATGAATGATAAAGTTAAAAGAGATAGAGATCACTCTCTCTTTTAAGTTTTAGGAGTCAATGCAAAGGATATAAAGGCTGAAGATTTTTTCTATTTTTAGTTAAAGATACTGCCCAATTGTCAAAGGGAAATCTCAAGTTCCTTGTCATCACCTTGAAGGCTGTTGAGCATGTTAGAGATTGTTAAATCTGTCGAGGAATGCTGAAGATCACAGATTATGATTAGGATTTGATTTCTTTGAGTTAGGATCTAATCCTATGACTTGAGGATTGTTTTGATTTTATTCTATATTTAGTATTTTAGATCCAGTTTCTTAGGATCTGTAATTACTTTGTAAAGACTATAAAAGTATATTGTTTTGAATGACTAGAGGAGGGGGGAGAAATTTATTCCTTGAGGCTAAAGGTTCGAATTTGAGTACTACACTTATTGTATATTGTGAAAAGACTCTTTGTATAATATATTAAGCCTGCGAGCTTCTTTCATTGATATTGTCAGATCTTCTTTTCCTTTTCAATTTTATGCTTATGAGTTGAACTATGTTCTTTATCTGCATTTACATAGTCCATAGGTGACTTTCATCTCACCATTTGATTAGTGAAAAAAGGATCATAAGTAACCTTACTAGTTTCTTGACCCATCATATGTATTGTTTTATATATGTATGTTCTGGTTAATTGATTAGTTTCTCATATATTTGATACACTCCTATCTGATAATAGCTCTTGAAGGCCTTGCACTGTTGAATAAGCTTAGACAATATTGTGAGACAATCCATTAAGATAGTTATTCATCTTGATCCAACCTCACACCCATTATTGAGAAAATAGTTACAAAAAGGTTAAGTTACCAGGCATCTCTAAGATATAACCTAGGAGAGTTTCCTGGAGTGATAACAAATTGGCACCATTGCCGGGGAAAGGATTTTGAAGATTAGCTTCCCTGGGAGACGACATTAGATCTACTCCTTGATGATAGACAAGGATTAGAGATTACATTCGGTTGTAATCATCTATCTGGCGACTCCATGAAGGATGAATTCAGTGGCAACTCCATTGTTTAGAAATATGTTGGTGACTCCACTAGTATGAAATGAACAAGATCTTATCTAAGAGGTATTCATTCTGTGATTTTTCAAATATTGTTGGTTTCCCTAATCCAATGCCTAGTAGATATGAATGGGAAAATAGCCTTCCCAGATTTCAAGGTGAAGATTGGGAAGTACCAGCTGAACATTTGCTAGACTTTCATGATTGCATGCATCGATTGCAAGTAGTGCATGAGGATGTTCAGATCCGGCTCTTCTATTTTTCATTAGAAGGGATTGCTCGAGATTGGTAACAGTCTCTGCTTATTGCTAGTATCAGCTCTTTGGCAGAGTTTCATGTTGCTTTTCATTTGTTTTGTAAAGAGATATTTTCAGCCAGACTTTTTTTTCCTGAATGTTGTCATGAATTCCATTTATTGACTAAAGATTCAAAAAATCATGAAGAGTATAATGTTATAAGGGATATTTCTCATTGTGACGGAGACATCGATGAGATTCACAACGTTAGCCATAGTATAGATGCTTTCGACATTGTACCAAATGCATCTATTGTCTTAGGCTGTCAGAAAAATCTAATTGTCCCCTTTGAAGACTTGAAAGGTGATGAGCAGATTGAAAGATTAAAAGGTGAAAGTGTCGGATCTACAGTAGATACTAAGGGAATACTTCAGTTTTTTGATTTGCAAATAAAGACATATTGCAGCAGACATTTGCAGGAAGGGGAGCATAAAGGTTCAGATCAACAATTGAGTTTGTATTTTCCTTCGACTGAAGAAGAACAATTTACATTCAACATTGAAATTACTAAAAACAATCAGCAGCTACAACATAGTCTATTGGATCACTAGCTCAAAGAGGTATTCTTTATTGATTTTGATGACCCTATTGCTAACTATTTGTATTCTATGAGCAACATAGATGTTAAAATATTTCTGTCATATGAAAGTTGTTTTTATCATATGTTCAAACCACTTTCCTATCGGATGTACATTCTTTTATTTTTGGGATCCAGACCAAGCATGATATCAGTAAGTCAATTACATTCTTGACTGCATTGGAAATTTAGTTTTACTTGATCAATTTGCCTCTACTGGTTAATGTAGAGGTAGGAAGAATAATAAGCTCGCCATACGAGCAACTAGATCTTTTTCAGTTTTTGTTGAATAAGCAGAGAAGGCTACAGACATGATATATGCAGGTTACAGGTCTGTAAAGGATTAGTTGTATAGGCCATATGACTCTATATCCCAATGGTAAAGGTGACTGGAACTACTAGGTTCTTGGACACCTCACAGGGAGGTCTCCATCCCAGTTGGAGCTAGTTGTTAGCGATCAAAATGCACTGGTATTTTGATGACTGTTCTCATCATTATTCATTTGATATATAGTTTTCTTTAGTCTCTTGGCCAGTGTATTAACCTCCATATTTTTCATCAAGCTCCTGATCGATTAATCTTTTCTACAGACCTTCAACCCTCGGGCCAAGATCTGTGCGTGATCATTCTAAATCTGCCCCTTGAGTCTGATTGACTCTTTGGTTCCTCCACAGGGAATCCCACACACACACACACACAACAACAGTGTATCTATAGGTCCTTCTGAGTATGCCCGTGTGATCAAAACATAAAGCATCACTCAAATCTCCTAACCTTAATAGTATGGTCATGAACTTTTCCAAATCAAGACTTTTCTTTTCAACTCTCTGCTACAACTCTCTTCTTCTGTGCTATGAAAATGTTAATGATCCAATAATACAAGAATGAGGGTGTCTATATCCATTTTCCCTCCTACTCTCTAAACTGTCTAATCTATTGATTCAAACCTACCTACTTCCATTAACTGGGCTTAAATGCCTTAATATTCCACAGATGAGAGCAATCTCTCAAGATCTGTTTACAACCTCCAAGATATAAATGCAAAGTATGCCTTCCTCCTAGATATCACATTAATGATTTTGTTTCAAAATTCAAAATGGTTCTTATGAAAACGTGCTCTTTTTCTTCCTCCGCGTGTCCAGCTATTTCTTTGGTTAGGCGCATGCTTTGGCTTTGCACGATGCTCCTGCATCATACTCCCTCACTTGAAATTTTTCATTAACTCCTGTTCATGAGCTCTTGCATGGTTTGTCCATGCTTCTGAGTTCCTGTTTCATCTTCCTAACTGGCATCTTCAACTGTACGTCCCTTCCATTTGACCAAGTATTCAAAATACTCCTTCCTCCTAGTCTTTTTGTTGACTCTCTTATCAATTATACTTTCTATCTGTGGCTTTTCAGCTACAAGCATTTGTTTATTCCATTGAACCTCTGTCTGTTCATCCTCTTCTCCTACTTCTTCAACTCTGTAAGGGTACAAATCCGCAACATTGAATATCAGTGAAATTCCGATCCCATCGGGTAATTCAATCTCATATGCGTTTTCCCCAAGTTTCTTCATGACCTTGCATGGTCCAATCTTTTTCATCTTCAGCTTATTATATGTTCCCCTTGGGAACCTTTCCTTCCTCAGATGTGCAAGAATCAGATCACCAACTTCAAACTGAATCTCTCACCTATGTTGATCTACGCTGCGCTTATATTCTTGACTCGAACTCTGCAATCTCTCCTTGACTCGGCTGTGAAGCTCCTTCATTGCTTCTGCAAAAAATTTTGCACTAGCACTCCTGAATTCATTTTGTTCTGAATCTCTCAATTCAGAAACTCCCCTTGGCTGCATTCCATATACAATTTGAAATGGACTCTACCCTGTGCTTCTATTGAGTGAATCATTGTAAGCAAATTCTGCCTATGGCAGAATGCCATCCCATTGACTGTGTTGTTCAGTCACTAAGCTCCTCAACAAATCTCCTAAGCTCTTGTTCACAACTTCTATTTTTCCATCCATCTGAGGATGATACGCTAAGCTAAAAGACAAACATGTCCCCATATTCTTCCATAAATTCCTCCAGAAATGTCCCATGAATTTAGTATCCTGATCAGAAATGATACTCCTTGGCAAGCTGTGAAGTCTGACGACTTCTTTGAAAAACAGATTCACAATGTGAGTTGCGTCACTGGTTTTCTGGCATGGTATGAAATGTGTCATCTTGGAAAATCTGTCGATTGCCACAAAAATCAAATCACATCCTCTTTGTGTTCTTGGCAGTCCCAATATAAAATCCATGCTCACTACATCCCACGTCCTTTCTGGTATGGGCAATGGCTGGTATAACCCTGTGTTCTGCCTTTTCCCTTTTGTGTGCTGACAAATTCTGCATCTGCCCACAAATTTCTTAACATCCATCCTCATCCTTGGCCAAAAATATGAGCCACTCAACTTTGAGAATGTATTATCATGACCGAAGTGTCCAGCCAATCCTCCACTGTGTTTTTCTTTCAGCAAATTCTCCCTCATGGAGCATTTTGGAATACATAGTTGATTGCCCTTGAATAATAATCCATCCTGGATCATATATTCAATCCATTGGCTTATGTCCTTTAGAATTGGATTCTCAGACACCTCATATGCTTCCTTAAAATCTGGATCATCCCTTTACATCTCTTTGAGGTTATCAAAACCCAAAGTTTTGACTTTGAATTCCTGCATAAGCAAACATTTCCTTCTCAAAGCATCAACAACTTTGTTAGCAGTTCCAAAAATATGCTTAGTTACAAAAGTAAAATTATGCATGAATTGAACCCATTTAGCATGATTTTGGTTCAACTTCTCCTGTTGAGTCATGAATTGTAATGCATGATTATCACTGTACAAAAAAAACTCCTTAGGAACCAAATAATGTCTCCATTTCTTCAATGCTTGTATGACCGCATAGAATTCCTTGTCATATGTGGAGTACTTAATCTTTGCTTCATTCAGTTTTTCACTGAAGTATGCGATCGGCCTATCATCTTGGCTAAAAAACGCTCCTATTGCAAATCCACTTGCGTCACACTTGACCTGGAATGTCTTGCTAAAGTCCGGCAAAACCAGAATTGGTTGCTCTGTGATCTTCTTCTTCAGCGGATTGAAGCTCTTCTCTGCTTCCTCTGTCCAGTGAAAAGACTTATGTATTTTCTTCACCGTGTCCATCATCGGTGCGCTAATTCCACTGAAATTTCAGATGAATTTCCTGTAGAAACTAGCTAAACCATGGAAGCTTCGAACTTCAAACACACTTTTCGGTGATGGCCAATTCTTAATTGCATTTACCTTTTCTAGATCCATCTTCAACTCATTTGCGGAGATAACAAACCCAAATAAATGAGTTTTGTCCTCATAAATGATGATTTTGTCATATTAATCAGCAATTTCTCTTGCTGTAATCTCTTCATCACTGTAGCTAAATGCTTTAAGTGCTCTGCTTTATTATTGCTGAAAATTAATATATCATCAAGGTATACAATGACGAATTTTCCTATGAAATTCTTCAGAACTTCGTTCATCAATCTCATGAAAGTACTAGGCGCATTTGTTAAGCCAAATGGCATGACAAGCCATTCATACAGCCCCTCATTCATCTTTAATGTTGTCTTCCATTCATCACCTTATCTCATGCGAATTTGATGATATCCACTTTTCAAATCAATCTTTGAAAAAAATCTTGCTCCACTCAAGCAATCCATCAAGTCATCCATCCTTGGTAATGGAAATATGTATCTGATGGTAATCTTATTGATTTCC
>SNQJ01S0163089.1:5851-18875 GCA_010110895.2 Picea sitchensis | reverse complement strand
AAGCAATCCATCAAGTCATCCATCCTTGGTAATGGAAATCTATATCTGATGGTAATATTATTGATTTCCCTTGAGTCTGTACACATCCTCCAACCTCCGTCTTTCTTTGGGCTGAGCACTGTTGGAACAACACATGGACTCAATCTCTCTCTAATCAACCCTTTGCCCATTAAGTCCTGGACTTGCCTCTTGACTTCTTCATTCTCCTGCGTCATCAATCTGTATGCTTCTTTGTTTGGTAAATTGGCTCCAGGTATAAGATCAATGTGATGGCTTATACTCCTGATCGGTGGTAATGAACAAGGTAGTTCATCCACTACTATATTAGCAAACTCTTCCAGCAACTTTTGGATTTCCCCTGGTAAATCATCTACTCTTGTACTGGTCAAAACAATTCTAGGCTTCCTGACCACAATAAATTGTGTGTCTTCCTTCTTCTTTACCTCATTAAGAAGTTCCTTCCCACTCATGAGAAGTACAATGTTTCTCACCTCTGGTTTCACTTATTTATCCTTAATCGGAAGCAACATGTGTGTTCTCCCATTTTTATCTAGGGTGTATGTGTTCTTTCTCCCATCATCAATCAAATTCCTATCATATTGCCATGGTCTACCCAGCAATAGATGACAAACATCCATGGGAATGACATCACATAATATTTCATTCTTATATCCTCTTATTTTAAATTCAACTAAACATTGTTTAGTGACATTTACCTGATGTCCTTTTTGTAGCCATGAAACTCTGTATGGGCTTGGATGTACGATAGTCTCTAGCTCTAGCTTTTCTACCATCTCTGTAGAAACAAGATTGTCTGTGCTATCACTGTCCATGATGACTTTGCATACCATGTCTTTTGTTTTGCAAGCAGTCTGAAACAGACTGTTCCTTTGGGCTGGGTTCTCTACCTCCTTTTCTAGTGTTAAGAGAACTTTCCTCATCATTAAGGATCTTCTGCCCTCAGCATCTTCTGCCTCAACATTCCATCCTTGAGATTCAAAAATGTGAGTCTCACCACCTTATTTCTTTCTATCTAGACACTCATAAGATTTATGTTCGTTTTTTCCACAAAAAAAGCACTTTACTTCACTGCCTCTGCCACTTCCTCTTCCTCTAGCTTGAGGAAAAGTATTTCTATCAGCATACTGCCATCTCTGTGAGCTTCCTCCTCTCTCATGTTGAGATTGAGGTTTATTTCCCTCTTCTTTAGGTCTCTAAGTTCTGTCTTGGGCAATTGTCTTGCCTCTGGCTTGACCTCAGCCTCAGCCTCTTTGACCTTGCTTTCAGCTCAGTTTCTCTTCGGCTTTCAGAGCTACCTGATAAGCATCTTCCACATTTCGAATGATCATCATGCTCATCTCATCTTGGATGTCATATCGTAGACCATTCATGTACCTGGCAACCTTTTCATCATCGCTTTCCCAATGACCTGCTCTGATGTTTATCTTGTAGAATTCTTCATTGTATTCTTTCACTGAGATTAGCTTCTATCTCAAATTCTTCATCCTCTAAAACAGAGTAATTTGATAATCCTTAGGTATGAATTTGGCTTTCATCTTTGCAACCATTCTATCCCAACTTTTGATTTTCTGCTTGCCTTTGCAGCGTCTGGCAGCCTGGAGTTCATCCCACCATAGTGCTACATGCCCTTTAACTCTAGTGACATTATGTTTGACCTTCTTATATTCCTTGACATCCTCATAGTCAAAGTATTTATCTAGAGTTCTAATCCAGTCTAGAAGCTCTTCAACATCCAGGTTTCCCTCATACACTGCAATGCCCATTTTTTCTCTAGCACCTATCCTTGCAACAACCCTGAATAGGGATTCATCTGCAGCATCTTTGACTACGTCTTCTTCTTCATGTCCAGCTTCATTTTCACTTTCAGCCTCGCTAATATCCCCAACATCGACTGTGTGCCTCTGTTCTATTACCATGGCATCAAGCCTGGCATGTAGTTTGCGCATTTCTCTCTCCACTACTAGATCAGGCATTGGTCTATCTCTTATTCTCGGTGGCATGACTATAAAATGTTCCTCTTTTGTCTGCTACAGAAAGCAAAGAACTCTTTCTAGGCTTTGATACCACTTTGTTGCAGACCTTCAGCCCTCAGGCCAAGATCCACGCAGGATAGTTCTAAATCTTCCCCTTGAGTCTGATTGACTCTTCAGTTCCTCCATAGAGAATCCCACACACACACACACACACACACAACAACAGTGTATCTATAGGTCCTTATGAGTATTCCCGTATGATCAAGAAACAAAGCATCACTCAAATCTCCTGACCTTAATAGTATGGTCGCACCCTTTTCCAAATTGAGACTTTTCTTTTCAACTCTCTACTACAACTCTCTTCTTATATGCTATGCTAATGTTAATGATCCAATAATACAAGAATGAGGGTGTCTATATCCGTTTTCCCTCCTACTCTCTAAACTGTCTAATCTATTGATTCAAACCTACCTACATCCATTAACTGGGCTTAAATGCCTTAATATTCTACAGATGAGAGCAATCTCTCAAGATATTTTTACAACCTCCAAGATATAAATGCAAAGTATGCCTTCCTCCTAGCTATTACATTAATGATTTTGTTTCAAAATTCAAAACGACTCTTATGAAAACGTGCTCTTTTTCTTCCTCCGCGCGTCTAGCTATTTCTTTGGTTAGGCGCATGCTTTGGCTTTGCACGATGCTCCTGCATATCTTTTGCCCAAAAATCCTTTGGCTTCATCCTCTTGACCTGCAAATAAATGGTTAGAAATATCATTTGAACTCTGCATAATTTATTCTTGAGTTTGATGTATTCCTAGTTTCTTTTATTTGAGATTTTTATTAAAAGAGAAGCATGCTTTTAATGGCTTTATCCTAGACTAAATCCAAAGTCTAAGAACCAAGCTCTCTATTTCACAAACCTAGTTACATATCAACATGCCAAGCACAAGCACTGAGTTCCATTGTCTACTCATCTCATCGATAAGGTTATGTGAGCTTTCCTAATAAAATACATATGCAGACAGGTGTCTTGTGTCAAGATCATGCATATGTCGATGATTAAATTGCAATATTGGCAGAATATACATTACTGCTTTTGAATATTGAACACATAGGGATGACACCTTCTTTTCATAGCTCATCAAAATATATAAAACCAACACAGTTGTTCATTGCACATAATTTTTCATTTGTTAATGTCTACAGGTTTTGTTATGAATTCTAGGTCACCAGTCAGTTATAAGTTAAACCACAAGTTGGCAATTGTTAAATATCTGAATTGAAAGCAAGAAATGAATGCACAGATGGGTTTTCAAGTGTTTGATAGGTTTTAATGGAAGGAATTTGGCTATAAGGAAGACCCATGAGATGAGTAAGTATAAGGATAAGGACGCTTCCTTTTGTTTGAAGGCTAAAGGCGGTGCCCAGGCTCAAGTTCAGAGTTGTTCGATCAATTGCAAAGCCATATGGAAAATCAAATGTCGATACAGGGCAATACACAAGCCAAGACACTATATGTCAAATGAATGCATCCGATCCTCCAAGTATCAAAGAACTTCAATCATACAATGGAAAATGTAAAGCATGTAATCATAGCATCTTTTCTTCATAGGGTTTTTATAGAAGCCGAGTTCCCCCATTTAAGGTTGCAGGTGTCAGGCTACAGGTTTGAGGTGAATGTTAATAGTAGAATGAAGATCCAGGTATCGAGTTGATACATTTCCTTCTCCCATATTTAGATTGGTTGCAGAAGTTTCCCTGCCCTTCATTTTCTGCGAATACTTTTGTTTGTTTTCTCAGGAAAAGAGTGGTAGAAAATGCATGTACAGCAAAATTGGTGTGCACCACAAATGGTAAAAGATGATGCGTATGATTTTGCGATCCATTCCCGCATACAGATTTGTGTATACGTTGGTAAGGTTTGTTTAACAAGTGATTTAGAGTTGACAGACGAAGAGGAGTGTAGAGCCACAAGAACCTGTAAATTTACAAATGATAAAGATCTAAGACATTGATTAGAGGAATGCATTGTGCAAACAAAAGTTCAAAGGGTTCTTGCTTTCTGGGTTTCTTCTTTATCATTTACACTTGTTACATTTTCAAATCTTATATCTGTTCCTGTCTCTGCTATCATAGGACACTCTTTGGAGGAACTTAGCCTATGGACTATTAATCCTGATATCAGGGTATTGAATACCATGGAGGCATTCAACAAAGTGTTGCTATGGACCTATATGCTAATGATATACACAAACGGGAAGAATGTCAAGCTCTAGAAAAATCAACTGTTAATGGATCCAATTGGTCACATTCAAAAGGTTCCCGAGAATGGAAATCCAGATGCATTATTGGTAACTTTGAAGTTTCATGACATCCTCAAGTTCATCCTGTCTAGCAAGTTCTAGTAAGCATTTTGTTTGTAGACCTGGCAGTGGTCACGGAGAATGCAACATCATCTCAGGGACTCTTTACTGCATCTCTTGGTTTAGAAGTAACTTCCATTGAATTGTTAGAGAAGATGATTAAAGCAAGGTATTATAACTAAGGACAAAAGACAGGAGACAACAACTATTCATTGACTTCTTGTGCCAAATTCAATGATTTCCAAACATGGCATTGATAAAATTTTCTTATGATATTATGGCCTGTTTCATGTTCATGATTTCAATCTTTTCACTTCCTAAAGACAGAGCATTATGCCACTGTATTAGTTTTCAGATTGCTAAAAGCTTTCCTTTTCGGTAGCTATTTCAGTTTGCACAACTGTCCTTAGCCACTAAAAGTAGAGCTTTCAGTGGTTTACAGGTTAGAATTTTGGCTTCCAAGCCACCGAAAGCACAGAGACAGGCATAATGATGGTATTTTCGCCCAGATCAAATTTTTTCACTGCCAAATCATCCGAGGAAGATTCTAAATGAACGATAAAGTTAAAAGAGATAGAGATCACTCTCTCTTTTAAGTTTTAGGAGTCGATGCAAAGGATATAAAGGATGCAGAGTTTTTCTATTTTTAGTTAAAGATATTGCCCAGCTGTCAAAGGGAAATCTCAAGTGCCTTGTCATCACCTTGAAGGTTGTTGATCGTATTAGAGATTTCTAAAACTGTCGAGGAATGCTGAAGATCACAGATTATGATTAGGATTTGATTCCTTTGAGTTAGGATCTAATCCTATGACTTGAGAACTATTTTGATTTTATTCTATATTTAGTATTTTAGATCCAGTTTCTTAGGATTTGTAATTGCTTTGTAAAGACTATAAAATTCTATTATTTTGAATGACTAGAGGAGGGCGGGGGAATTCAGTCCTTGAGGCTGAAGGTTCGACTCTGAGTACTACACTTATTGTATATTGTGAAAAGACTCTTTCTATAATATATTCAGCCTACGAGCTTCTTTCATTGATATTGTCAGATCTTCTTTTCCTTTTCAGTTTTATGCTTATGAGTTGAACTATGTTCTTTATCTTCATTTACATAGTCCATAGGTGACTATCATCTCACCAATTGATTAGCGAACAAAGGATCATAAGTAACCTTACTAGTTTCTTGAACCATCATATGTTTTGTTATATACATGTATGTTCTGGTTAATTGATTAGTTTCTCATATATTTGATACACTCCTATTTGATAATATCTCTTGAAGGCCTTGCACTGTTGAATAAGCTTAGACAGTCTTGTGAAACAATCCATTAAGATAGTTATTCATCTTGATCCAACCTCACACCCATTATTGAGAAAATAGTTACAAAAAGGTTAAGTTACCAGGCATCTCTGAGATACAACCTAGGAGAGTTTCCTGGAGTGATAACACATTCGATAACCCAAATGGAACCACTGTAAACTCATAATGACCATACCTTGTTCTGAAAGTAGTCTTTCTGATGTCCTCTTCTTTAATTCTTACTTGATGATAACATGACCTAAGATCAATCTTGGAGAATATTTTTGCATATTTCAACTGACCAAAGAGGTCATTGATCATTGGAAAAGGATACTTATTCTTCAAAGTTACCTTGTTGAACTTCCTAAAGTCAATGCAAAGTCTCAATGTTCCCATTATAGCAAGATTTCCCTCAGCCTATGCAAACTAGAACAAAAGGTATTTGTCCATTTCCCTATGCAGACTTGAAGTCTCTTTCTTCAAATCCCAGAGCTAAAAACATTATTTTTCCACATATAGGCACCCTACCTATAGTACATCATGCTTATACACAGGTTGCACCACTATAGTCTGTGTACATCGGGATTTGTGCCCAAAATTAAAAAAATGGTTTCAGGTTTCCATGTCACATCACAAGATCTATGATCCTTGGCCTTCCATATACTAAAACCATTCCAAATTGACCCTTCAGTTCCACTTGAAGGCTACAAATTGGCCAAATGCAAGCTATGGAAAGGACGAGAAGAATTCAACTTTGAGAGAAAAGTTACTATGGAGAAATTATTCACTTCATATCGAGTCAACATCCCTTTGTCCTTTTAAGTTTGAACACATTGTTCAACCCCCAAGAGCTTCCCTAATGTTTTGAGAACCTCATTGTATCTCTTATATGAGATTGCCTTTGGTGGAGCATTGAAGTGGTGGAGGCCCAACTGGAAGGGACTTAGTTTCTCAGTTCTGAACCGTGTCGACGCATAAGTTTGTAATTCATTCACTCCTATTGATTACATTTTAATATAAATACTCTTTTCTCGTCCAATTAATATCTTGAAAATATTTGAATTTTTATTCCATGGGTGTATTTGTTATGAATGTTGATGGATTATGCTATTGAATGTGCTAACATTATATATTATCACCACATCCTTGAGTTTCTTGGTTGTTTAGGACAAGTTGCATGTGTATTTCTTTGAGTCAAGTGCTCAACGATGGACTTCATCGAATGTTTGGATGAGGTATGCATTTTATCTTATCTTGCTAGAATATTTGTTTATACAGCATACCTGAGATTAGAGTTGATTTCTACAGTCATTTCCGTCTTTTGTGGTTTACCCCTAGCCATAGATATATTTTCCTTGTAACCGAATTGGCAAACATACTGGGGATACAATCTTCTTTTTCGGGGTTTGGAGTGTTTTTCTCCTTATATTTCTCTCGTTTATATTGAGTTTCTTGTCGTATGACTGCTTGACAACCTCTGTTCACTCCGAGTCTAAGTTTCTTTGCCTTCTCCTTAGCTTGGTTTGTTTTGAAACATATATGTGGGTTTTTTCCTAGCAGTCACATACATACATGTGTTGTCCTTCTGCAAGAAGGGTATATACGTGATTTTCTCCTAAACAATCACGTACATCACCCTTTGTTGTTTGGTTGTTGGGTAGGTTTTGATGATTGTTGATTCTTCTTGGGTCTCTATTATGACTGTTAAGTGTCTGTGGAATGATAGGAAACCTTTCTTTGGTTGAATTTTTGGGCGGTGCCTTTCTCATCATCCTTTTCATTTGATTATCCTTGCATCTTGGGCTGGGTTTTTGCTTCTTGATATCCTACTTGGTTTTTCTCTGTTTACATACAATAGAGTTTTTATATCATGTTGTTGTTCAATGTTTGCATTTTCATTCTTTTATATTGAAAATACAAAAATATTAGTCATTTTACATTGTTGGAATTTGATATTTTGAGTCTTTATCATTGATGTTAGTACATGTAAAGAAAGATTGCATTTTATTTAGAATTGTAGAACTGAATTGAAAATTGCATTTTGAAAAACATATCATTTATTGGGAATTGAAGTTAGGACTTTGCAATGTATTCATATTCATTTATTTTACTTGCTAAGTAATAACATCACTAGTCTCACAACCTCACATTTTTTAGTAATAAAGGACACTAAAAGTAATGTTATAATTTAAAATTGATTGGTAACGATTTTATTTTTCTAGTGTGCACAAACTAGCTTAGGATTTAGAGCCTTGGAATAGGATTTTGTGAGTAAAATTCCCCAAGGCTATTAAATAAACATATGTGTTTGACTAAGGGAGTGGATAAATCCATTGTATAATCAGTAATATTAGGAGGCTCCACTTGCACCTGAGTTAAGCACAAGTTTGCATGAGGTTGGTTGAAGGGATATCCCCCCGATACCTTCTTAGCGTCAGATATATTTCTGGGGATCTATTCGTATATGGGGATATTGTTGGAGTTACTTCACACACACCTAGGATTTATTTTTCCTAAGTTTTTTATTTGTTTATTAGTCATAATTAGTCATTATCCAGTCTCCTATATTTTAGGAGAGAATATTCCACCTGGAGAATATTCTCTTTCAGTTGGCACTTCAGTTTGACTAGTTGAGTTGATTTTAGATGTTGCATTGGGATCATCAACATGCAACATTGGGATCATCACCATGCTAATTTGAAATTTCCTTGGTATCATCACTAGAGTGGTTCATTAGCCTTGATTCCCTGAGTTAATTCCTCACTACTCTTTGTCAAGTCAGTTAACTGAAGACTAGTTGACTAGTTAACTCAACTAGGTGGCAATCCACTCACGTAACTGCCTGAGAGACTAGAATAGGTGGCAGTTCACTCCCGTAATTGATGGTGTATGTCCATATTACTCTAGACCACCACTATGGAGACTTGGTTCACCTCAATTCGAACTCATTGAGTTATACAGAGCATATCATGTGTAAATTATTCATTATTCATAACAGTTAATGAGAATTCTTCCATTCTTTCTCTCCTTCTTCTTTTTCCAATTCTCTCTAAAAATGTGTGTATTATTGTTTACCTAGATCTATTATGTGAAGTTTGAATACATTTACATGGTATCAGAGCCGGCGGACTGCTAAGAAAAATCTACACCAAAATTTTTTGTAGGTACAAAAGATTGAAGACAACGGAAAGATGGAATTCCAAAAAGAATTCATTCTTACACCTTACAACTATTTTTCATGGAAGGAGAAAATAGACATGCATATATGATATAGAGGGTTGTATAGGTTAACCATGAATACAGATACATATTCGACGTCATCCCTAGAAAAATCCAAGTACTTAAATCGCATGGATGAGGCACTTGGAACAATTTGTAGTCTTATTTCTCCTGATCTCCTTTTTCACATATCTTCCTGTAAGACTCCCAATGAAGCCTGGACCATATTGAAAGGTCTCTTTGGAAAACAAGATGAGATGAGGGGACACATGTTGGAGGTGGAGCTTCTCACATTAGATCCAAAAAGCTTCGATAATATCCAAGATTTCTTTACAAAATTCAAGGATTTATTGTCGCAACTAAAAGCTTGTGGGGTTGATAAATCGAAGGAGGAGAAACAAATGGTTCTCACCATTCTCTCCAAGCATGGTATTGAATTCTCAGTATTCATATCTACATTCCATACTATCAGATTCACCTCTGGAGCCACTTGGAAGATGCCTTCTCTTGAGGACTTTATCGAATCCCTGACACAAGAGAAAACCAAGATTATCAACATGGGCGCAATCAAAGGCCCAAGGGTGCATGCACTTACTATGCATGATGGCAGCCACAAATATCAGATATATAAAGATAAATATAAGAAGAAATATCATGCACATATGAAGAAGGAAGGGTACACAAAACCCTTCACTGATGCCTCCGGATCCAAAGGAGAAAAGGGAAGAAAAGGAGAGAAATGCACATATTGTCACAAAGGATTCCATTCGGAATCCACATGCATGAAAAAACAAATAGATATGATGTCTCAAATACTTCAGAAAAATAACCTTGGAGATCACATCCCCGAGGGTGAAAAGAAGAAGAAGCCAGAAGATCCAAATTCCAAGAAAGGCAATTCTAGACATGCCTTGATTGCCATCAACTTCTCTCACAATGCTTGGATCATAGACTCAGGAGCATCACATCACATGGTTTCCTCAGAAGAAGTATATTATTCTTTGGATTCATGCAAAGGTCCTCCTATTCTGATGGGGGACAACTCTTCTGTCAAAGTCACTGGCAAAGGAAGGATTGAAATCACCAACGGAAGCTTCGAGAATGTGTTGCATGTTCCCAAGATTTCTGTCAACCTTCTCTCTGTGTATCAGATGATGAATTTTAAAACCAAAAATAAATTCATCTTCACACCAAATTCCTTGGAAATATATGACATGCAAACCAACTCTAGGGTTTCTACCGGTGAGGTAAATCATCAGTCTAGATTGTATATATTTTTTGAATTCATTGAACCTGATTCTACTTTACTGCTTACTCATGCTGATGAAAGTAGTAGGATATGGCACAGAAGGTTTGGACATTTGAATTTCAGATACATGCAACAAATTAGCAAGCACAAATTAGTTGATGGTCTACTAGACATCCATTTCTCCAAGGGAGTATGCGAGGGATGTGTTCTCAGAAAACACCCTCAAGAGGAATTAGACAAGGGAAAGTCTCAGCGAGATTCCACAACTTTAGATCTGATCCACAGTGACCTCATGGGTCCTTTTCCGCATCCATCGATCAGAAAAGTGAGGCTTGTTCTCATTTTTGTTGATGATTTCTCACATTTTACATGGATCTACTTTCTCAGGCAAAAATCTGAGGTCTTTCAACAACTCAAAGATTTCAAAGATTTGGTTGAGACAGAGTCTGGAAAGAAGATCAAAGTCCTCTGAACTGATAATGGGGGAGAGTATGTAAATCATGATATCCATACTCTTTTCCATGAGGCATGGATTCAGTTGCATCACACAGTTCCCTATACTCCACAGCAAAACGGAGTTGCTAAGCGGAAAAAACGATCTCTAAAGGAGATGGCATCTTGCATGTTGCATGCAAAGTCACTACGACAGAGACTATGGGCCGAAGCACTTAACTGTGCAACATACATCCAAAATATATCTCCTCATAGATATGTCAAGGATAAGACCCCCTTTGATACTTGGAGCGGCCTCAAACCGAAAGTGACCCACTTTCGCATTTTTGGTTCTCGTGCATGGGCCCAGATTCCCTCTGAAAAAGAGGAAGGCACTTGATCCACAGAGCACTGAGTGAATTTTTGTTGGATACCCTGATGGTGTGAAGGGATATCGGCTTATTGATCTTTCCTCAGACCACCTCATCATTGAGCATAGTGTCCAATTCGAGGAAATTGTCTCGCATGTACCTCAGAAGCCACATGCAGACACCTTCACTCTTCCACCTATCCGAGATGATGAGCATGCACATGTCAACTCTTCTTCAGACGAGAGTTTTGATTCAAAGGAATCAGAGGATTTAGATTCAGATTTAGAGTCAGTATAGTCATATGTAGTGTCATATCATCCAGATGCAGTTGCAGAGCCAGAGAAGAGGCCCAAGTGGGCACAGACTACTCTTCAGGATGCAGGGGATCTCGTAGGTGGTCCAACCGATACTAGGAGGACTTGATCTGATTTTGAGGAGCCTCCTGTTGCACTCATTGCCATTGAACCATTACCTTTGAGGCATATTTTATTGGTTTATTCTTCAGATCCACAGTCTTATGGCGAGGCCGCTGGAAATCCCTTTTGGGAATCTACCATGCAGGAGTACAACCCCCTCCTCGAGAACCAGACTTGGGATCTGGTTCCCCTTCCTTCTGGGAGGAAACTTGTCAAATGTAGATGGGTCTACAGGACCAAGAGCACAGCGGATGGACAACTCAACAGATAAAAAGCTAGGATTTTCACCAAAGGCTTTCAGTAGGTTCATGGTATTGACTATGATGAGACCTTTTCTCCAGTAGCGAAGATGGATTCCATACGATTGGCACTTTCCATTGCAGCAGACAAGGGATGGGAAGTCCATCATATGGATGTGAAGAATGCATTTCTTCACGGTGATATCTCTGATGAGATCTACATGGAGAAGCCCCAAATATTTATGCAGGACTCATCTTTGGTCTGTCGACTGAAAAAGTCACCTTATGGCCTCAAGCAGGCTCCAAGGGCATGGTATGCGAAGATGGACTCCTACTTGTTGTCACAGAACTTTGTACATTGTAAATCAGACCCGAATGTATACATGCTTAGGACGGTTGATTCACTTCTACTTTTAGTTTTGTATGTCGATGATTTGTTGAGCACCGATTGCTCGACTTCACCGATTGCTGCAGTCAATAGGATTCTTCATGATAGGTTTTTTATGATGGACATGGGTCCACTACACTTATTCCTTGGACTTCAGATCAGTCAGGATGCATTAGGCATCAAATTGTCTCAAGCCAAGTATGCCCGAGATCTCCTTGAGAGATTTCATATGACAGACTGCAAGTCTTCTCTGACTCCTTTCGTATCAGGAGTCAAACTTGAGCATGGCGAGGAGACTCCATTGGTTGACATCACACTATATAGAAAACTAGTGGGGATCTTGTTGTATCTCACACACTCTCGACCAGACCTCTCATATGCAGTTGGCACAATTTCCAGGTTCATGCAGGAGCCGCATGAGCTACATTGGAAAGTTGCAAAGCGTATCCTTTGATACGTACAGGGCACCATCACCTTTGGGATTCATTATGCAACAAACTCTACATTAGATATCATTGGGTTTACTGATTTCGACTGGGTTGGCGATAGCATTGATCGCAAGTCCACATTTGGTAACTCACTGAGTCTTGGTTCCGAGCCTATCTGTTGGTCGAGAAAGAAGAAAGCTTCCATTGCACTATCTTCATCCAAGGTAGAGTACAGAGGGGTAGTTAACATAACCATTTAGGCTATGTGACTACAACATTTTCTCAATGAGTTGATCATTCAGTTTCACGGCCGATCATCATCTAGTGTGACAACTAGAGCACTCTGAAGTTCTGCAAAGATCCAGTTCAAAGGAAGTGGATGAAGCACATAGAGATCTACATGCACTACATCTGAGACTTAGTACACAAGGGGATCATAGACTTATAGTTCTGTCCTTCAGTAGAACAGACGACAAACATTTTCACCCAGACCTTCACTGAGAAAAAATTCCATTCTCTGCGAGGTCATCTTGGAGTGAAGGACATGGTTGCCTAGCAACTATAGTTCTTCTTTTTACATACATTGTACCTTGAGGGGGGGGGGGTTTCCCATGAGGTTTTCC
>SNQJ01S0163085.1:0-12045 GCA_010110895.2 Picea sitchensis | reverse complement strand
ATGAGGTCGGCCCTATTGTGCCAATAGACACACCTTTTGTTGTGTCAGTTCTTGTATAAATAAGAGTGGATCCCCATTGTGGATCACACACTCACTTGCCATCTCGAAATTTCAACAAGCACTTGTACAACTGAAGTGCGCACCTCTCTTGGGTGCTAGTTTCTAGGTTTTGGTAAGCACCCTCTTGTGTGCTACAGTCTATGGTGTGGGGGATCTTCTCCTGAGAATATAGCAAAGGATTGATGGATTTTCCCCTTGTTTGAGAAGGGTTTTCCCAAGATACTTCTTGTGTTCTTGTGCATGGTTATTCTTCTTGTGATCTTGGTTATTGCAGAACTTGTGTATGGTATTGTTGCATTGTTTATGGTTCAACTACGTGCTAAATGAAATAAATCTCATGTGCATGAGCTAAAGCATTAAAATTCAACACATCCAACAACCAACAATCGTCTAACAAAGATCTACGAACAATACTGCACCTAAAAGTCACATCAAAGACATAGACTCCACAACAAAAATACCTTATAATGTAATAAAGACAATCTTGACAAAGAAGTACCTTCGTTATCATGCCAAGATTTGACCTTATATGATGAATTCAATTCCAACAAGGTTTGCATAATATTGCCAATCTTGGAATCATGGATTATCTTTTCTGAAAATCCTTTAATTGCAATAAAATCCATGTTGAGAGTTTTCATTAAAGCATTAGACGTAAAGAATTTGTTTAAATGAGCATTAGAATTGATGCTTTGGAAAATATTCTTCCAAGAAGATTACCAAAATCTCATTGAGGATCTAGAGAAGAGATTGAGGGAATGGTGCTTCATAGAATAATTAACTTCTAATGGAGACTAAAAATTCTACTAAATTAGTTTTGCCAAGGATTTCGCAAAATCAATTTATTGTTTGCAAAGCATTCAATTGCGCATATGATGCATATCATTTTGTCACAAATAGATGTATTGATTTTGATTAAAAAGTCGTGAAATATCTTGCAAGAAATTAGATATATTAGCATGGAAGAACTTGAGATAAGATGATTCTTGATAAAGTAAAATGTAAGTGTGTTAGTGGAGGACGAAATACAAAAATGTGTAGGATTTTTAAGGGAACTTTTTATTCGAATTATCTTCACAAATTTATATATATTTACTTCATTCTTTCCATGATAATTGATGCAGGAGCAAAACCACCCCAAGTCAAAGTTGAAATTTCGTGAACCTTTCAGAAGGCTGACGTGGCCAAGAGAACAAGATTTACTTGATATTTGTGTAAAACGATAGGGTTTTGTTATGATCGTGAGTGATCTTAGTGATATTGTGAGGATAGATTGGATCTGGAATGATCTAATCCTCTTATCGATGCTTGTGTTATTCTTTATAAGTTGTAAGCCTTCGGGCGTTATGGGAGTCTTAGTACAATGTAAACCCAACCGAGAGGACGGCCTGGTCCAAAGAGGTTGTATGTGTAATCGAGCTCGATCATGAATGAAAATTGTATATTTTATGTATCTTGTGTCTCTATGTGTTAATTTTGTGTGTTACATTTATGAATGTGTGTGTGAGAGGCCATGAGCGAGAATGGCAGGCTTGTTGAGGTCTAAATGGTGAGGAAAAACGCAATTCAACAACGAGGAAGATCGATCGTTGATCACTGTAAGAATACCTTTAGCGTTGTCCTATGAGGCCCATAACACTAGCACACGTGATGGGGAGGTTAATGGTGCATATGGTGAAGTGTCCCAATCAACCGATGTTAAGGATTCAACATCATACCTTAGTAGTGATGCTCATGATGATGAGTGTGTGTTAGCACCTAAGTATGATGAGGATTCAGTGCCTTATCCTATCTATGATACTTATGATGGTGCAGGCATGATTGTACCCAAATATGACGAACGTTGGGTATTTGAAAATTGTCATGGGATATGGATCCATCTTCTCAGGAGCCATGTGTGGAGGATGACAAAGGAGAGGTTGATTTTGGCGGTAGTGCACATGAGTCCCATCATTTGACGGGTCAATGTACGTTAAGTACAGGTTGCATGGCATCATCTAGTGAGTCAATTGTTGTTGATGGGGATGGCATTCTTTCGGATTAAAGTAAACCAAAAAATCCCTTGTGTGACCGCACACACCATGTTGATGAAGTTGAACAAAGACCCTTAGCATTGCGTGATTGGGAGGAACGATTATTGGTCACAAAGGAGCAAATTGTACAAGTGTTGACAAGGGCAGTTGGTGCTCATAAGTTCATTGAAGATCATATTGGGAAAACCCAAATGGAGAGACAAAAAGGAGTTGTAAGTGGAGTCACTAATGCTCAATTGCGCATAATAAAAGAAGCACTAGAGCAGATGAAATCAGATTACTTGCAATTGTTCATGGATAGGGACCTCGTTCTCAAGTTCACTGAAGAGAAGAAAAAGGAGGTTGAGGAGCTTTGTTACTAGTTGAGTTTGGCACGCTCCTCATTACTTACAGTAGAGACTCTATCATTTTTGGCAGTTGTGACACATGAGGGCATGAGCGGCCCCCATGATTTGAGGGAGGAGCCTCTTGTGATGATCTCGCATGAGGAACATTCAAAGTTGCGTGCTTGATGAGAGGTATGACACAGAGGGTTTTGACTCTGCTCCCGTTTTGCATTGTGGGGATCATGAGTCGTTTCTTTTGGAGGGCCCATTAAAGGCTCAAAGCTTAGTTATGGAGGAGATAACTGAGCACATTCCTTGTGGATGAGCCAGTAAGGAAGTATATGCATCCATGGATTGGGTGGACCGGTATATGATAGATATGGACACACTCTGGGATACAGGTTCAGTTGACACCAGTGGAGTGTTGGATACATTACCGCGTACAGGATACCAGGTGGTACCGGAGGATACAGTGGTATGCAGCAATATACAAGGGTATACAATTGCACACATTGGTTTACAATGTAGTTTCGGAGCATTTCCTCCAAGGGGACCTCGTGACAAAACCTTGAGCATACCATTGAGTTTGGTTTACCCAGGATTGGTGAGATGGGTGGGCTTCAGAGAGTAGTATCTCCCTCATTGATTGATCTTCATCTAAGATATCGTCGGATGAGGGACAGGGAGCAAGATACTCACATGTCTACTTCTCGACTGCATTATGAGTTCTTGGTCATGCCCTTGGGGTTGACCAACGCACGAGTCACTTTCCAATCTTACAGGCAGTGGTAGAGGCATCTATTGTTATTATTTGATGCCCTCAAGGGATACAGCACGACAAAAGAGGATCACTGGAGCCGATTGGATGAGACAAGGGGCCTTGTGACCATGACAAAGGTCTTTCATTTGGACCATGTGATCAATGCACGGAGTGCACAGGAGGAGATCCAAACTCGGTTGGATCGGATCACAGAGATTTCAACAGGCATTGAGAGTGGTGAACTTCCATTTTGGTGATGGGATCCTGCCATTCATCGGAGTGATAGATTGCTTCAAATGCAGATAGTGACCGACAAAGTTGAGGCAGTGATTGGTTTGCATCGTTGTGGGGATGTTGTGAGAGGATTTGTGGAGTTCTTTTCTATATGGCGAGGTAGTTTTTCCCTCACGATACCCAGGATCGAGTATAACCTTGGCAGGCTAATTTCGACTTCACTGAGATGCCTCAGCGGAGTATAAATCTTGATAGTGGGTACCCGGGGACTGCAGTGTTTCTGGAGTTTACTCTTGGGATGCTTAGGATTGGTTACTCGAAGGGGTGGTCTTTTGAAGAGTTGATCGAGTTTACACAACTCGTGATTGTCTAGCTTACCAAAGGCAGTCAGGTGGATTCTTGTGTTAGCACCTTGCAGATCGATGCTATGAGCAGAGAGTGTTTAACATCATCTAGGCGGGGTCGAGAGAGGTTCGCATGGAGAGGCTTCGTGGACGATGTAGGGGGAGATATGAGGGAGTGTACGACTTATTAGCAGAGCAGGTCGAGGTGCACTCTTCCCACAGGACTGATGCAGTCTTTGACCACTTCTAGACAAGAGTGGGAGAGCATATTGACAGATTGTATCACAGGTATACTGAGAGTACAATGGGCAGATAGTATGTATGCAGTGATTGACCATTTCACGCACTTCCCGATTGTTTCTTCAGAGTATAGGGCAGCCTAGGTGACAAAGCTATCTAGTGGAGAGATGTTTAGAGTCCATGAGCAACCCAGAGTCACTACCAGGACTTCCTCTTTCGATATTTGAGATCGAGTTTGGCAGTGGATATGCAGGTCGTGACTTCACTTGGATGCCTATGCAAACTACTATTCATGGTGGTAGGTTCAGCCCTTACAGGTATGTCGGCGTGGAGTTCCAAGAGAGGAGGATGCAGATTGGGCACGACGAACGGACTGTTATGACTAGAGTGGTGCAATGTCAAGAAGGTGGTCCCTTTCTAAGGTTAGCATGGGACCCTGGGATTTGAATGCTAGGCAATTTAGCAGCTGACACAGAGACGAGAGCCAATTCTTGTTTCCATGAGATTGGTTCCTAGCAGAGCAGTTCTTTGAGGGGTTGATCAAGTTATTGCAATAACGAGTTGCTCTACCTAGCGGCAGCATTCAGGCGGCCTCTTATGTCCGCACCTCGTTGGATCACACATTGAGCGGAGGATGCTTCACATCTTCCAGGGTGGTTTGGGACCTTGCTATCATTTTCGGTTTTAGTCCTGCTCAGTTGATGGAGTGTCATATTGTGATGGCATTGCTTGAGAACAAGCAATCTTTGGGAAGGGAGGATTGTAATGTCCCCATTTTAGGATTCCCCTGCTCCGCAGTCAGAGGCGACCTTGTGAGTTTATGTCAGCCTAGCCTGTTATTGCAAAATTTTTACTTGCATAAAGCCCAAAGCAAATAGATACAAGATTGGCATAACAGGGGGTGACCTATCACTGTCACCTTAATAGGAAACCCCTTTCTATTTAGGAGTATATCAATGTACCCCAGGGGAGACGTCCCCAGTGACCTGAGGGTTTGAGAAGGCTAACGCAAGAAAGTTCCCCCCCTCTCACAAGTCACTCAATTTCAAAGGTTCTTTGCATCTTATAGAGATGAAGCAAAATATAAATGAGGTGTACCTGCCCAGGACAAAACAACAAATAGAAAAAGGGCACTTTCCAAATACCAAAATGATGTTAATGCTTCATAAGACAATGAACTCTTAAAAAATATACTAGCTGATATAAAATTGCATCAGTACAACAGTTTACAACAGCAATGATAAATTTGTAACAACTACAATAATTATGCTCCAAAATGCTTGAGAAAAGACTAGAAATAGTAGCTTTAACTAGGAAAATTGATATTAGATAGTCACAAACAGATTTAGTAGTGTCTAGCTAGCGTAACATGTCACTTTTGAGGTCAGTTTGTTGTTGTTAGATGGTTGTAGTAATCTTTTGCAACTGCAGCAAGTTAGTTAGTGGATTAGGCTAATCTAAGGTTAGTAGGACTTAGTGAATTTTCCAAGGAAGATAGTTTGAAAGTTGTTTGATCAATCAATCACTAGTGGTGTGGTGAATAGACTAGTGCCTTCTAGGGTAATGGAGTCAATGATAGCAGCAGCAACTCTTAGAGGGAAAAGCAATGATAATACTTAGTCAAAAGGAGATGGAAAGAATGAGAGAGGTGTTAGTAACCCAAAGCCTCAAACATCCAAGTCCTAGAGAGATAATTGCTAGAAAGTAAGGAAACTTGGGCCCTAGCGATTTCTCTTTCCTTAGACAATTTGAAACAAAATATGCAATAGGAAATGTAAATAGGGTTACTAGAGTGCTACAATGGTAGGGCTCTAGTATCTACTTCTAGATAAGGTGTTCTTTGAGAAATTTAAACAAGGGGAAAATTATAGAGAAAAAGATAATAACTTATGTCTTTCTGCTAAGGTTTCAAGCAAGCAATTTCATAATCTTTAACATGAAACAAATAAAATTCACCATAAGCATTCATTCACAATAAGGAAATGCAAATTTTCTACTTACTTCACCAAGAATAATCAAGCTCAAACCCTAGTTGAAGATTTCCCACCATGAAAATAGCCAAGATACACCAAAAATGCCTCTCCAAGAAGTTGCACACCACTTAGTTTCAGCCAATAACCCTTAAAGAGGGCTGAATTTCAGACCACACAGTAGTGTGATGAGTGATGATGATAAAAATAAGAGTTTTTCTCTCTTATTTATACAATATCAATGGCCTTTAATTACAATTAGGTCATAAAAAGGCCGACATGGACAAATTACATTTAAAATCCAGTTTTTACATAAATAACATTAATCAAACCCTAAAATCAAATCCAAGGGTGATGTCGTGCCCTTCTAGGATGACGTTAGGCCCCTAGGGTGGAATGCTAGGCCTCAAATGCAAAACGTTTCGCCTCCAAAGGCCCTAAATGCTGTCACACGTGCCAACTAGCACCAAACCGCCCTCATAAATGCAAACCTTGACTGGATGACGTCTAGGGTCAAAATGATGACATCAAGGACCCTCAAGGGTGAACGTCCTGGTGGAAAGGCAAGACCCCCTAGGTCTAGGCCTGTCAAAGTGTCTCAGAGGAAATGCCCTTCTTTCTTCCTGGTGCAATCCTCTGGTGTTTCTCTGCCCCTGGTTGGAGTCACAACATCCATTTGTGGGCTTTCGGCCCCATGGAGGTCCTAGCTAATCATTCCCCCATATGTACCTGTCCGTCGAGCAAGGTCCTACAGCAACAAGTACGCCCTCCAAGAGCTCATAAGTCACAGGTATCATAGCAATGTCAATCACATCTAATAATCAAATTACTCAAACATGTGCATCAAACCCCCCTTTACCCAAACAAATGTTGAAAGACGTTATGCAGTTTAACAAGTCAAGTTTGTAGAAGGTCTCAAGATGTTCTATTGGGCTAATCCTCCTTAAGTTTGGGGTGTTTCCCAGGCGAGAACCAATCTAGGTCATGTAAGTGTGTGTGAAGTGGCATAGGGGAAATGTTTGGGCAGAGGGCGCAGTGATAATAGGGAAATGTAGGTCTTGTCTGCGGGTGCCTCTGTAGAAGGCGAGTTGCACCTTATCATGGATGCCATTGTTTCCTAGCCCATTCAATGCCTTTTGTTCCTAGTCTTATTGTTTTTGGTCTTTTTTTCTTTTAAAGGGAAAAGCTGGGGGACACAGACCTGGCGTGGTGACCAAAGGTAATCATAATGGGTTTTCAGATGGGTAATCATAATGGTGAAAATCAACATGGCATATATAAATTTGAATAAAACAAATAATTGTTATTCTTAGTTCTTTAATCTACCCCTTGTATAAGCTTTGAAAATCCAAGCAAAATTCATCTGCGATCTCCATACCAAAAAGATTTCTTCTTTCAGTTATTGCCATGTTCATAAGCACCTCTTAGATGTTCAAGGTATGTGTGAAGATTGATTGCTTTCATTTGCTAGATAGGATAAAGCTAATTCATGTGTAGATGGATTTTTGGTGGGAAATTTTGTTGTGGGTCCTAAGTGTATTGGTAATGAAATTAAAATTGGGTTCGAAGATGGAGCATGATGGTGATAAAAACAATCAAGGAATTCATGTGGGTTTTCAGATGGGTAATAACAATGGTGAAAATCAACATCGCATATATAAATCGAATAAAGCAAATAATTGATATTCTCAATTCTTTATTCTACCCTTTGTATAAGCTTTGAAAAGCCAAGCACATATAACTATTTATTCTAGTTTGGAAATAAGTAAGGGCCATGAGATATGTAAAATTTTCAAGCCTAGGAGAATGTTGTCCTAATGTTTTTTTATTAAAACACTCAAAATAGATTTATTTAACAGCAGAAAATTAATTTTTTGAACATTGCATCAATCACGCAACTGTTGGAAATATGAACAGCGGACGAAAAAAAACACACACACAGGGATTTCTTCTTCAATCAGCTTTTCATTCCTTTGATCAAAGCTTACAAGTTGACCTTTGCAGCATGCTTAAACAAGCAGTTGTGCGATCATTAAAATCGCCTCAAACAACAGTGTATAACCTGTAAAAAGATGGTACAGCTACAACAGCACAGTCTGATCTATTTCTGCCATTCCTGGGCAGCAAATAACTTTTTCTCCCTCTCAATCACTGAAGCACACTCCAACAATACACTGTATGGCTAGATCTGAAGGTGTATGTCATGTTCATGAAGAAAAGATAGCTACAGCAGTGGTACGGACTGTACGGCCTGCTGTTTTCTTGGTCTCTTTAGCAGATCTGCTCTTCTTCTCTTCCGGATGCACTCTTCCTTCCTCCAGCTCTCTTGCTCTCTTCTAATGTGTGTGAGATCTCTCCTATCTTATCCTATTTATGCTTTGAGAGAGAATAACTAATCTCCTCAATCCTAGATGTCACCTATCTCAAACATGAAATGTACGGCTAAGATTAAATCCTAATCCAAATCACTAATGTTCTAGAACTTATAGAACATTTCAATTAGATTCCTAAGACTATTTGACTTCAAAAAATTGAATTTTCACATTTTCTAAATGAAATTACAAGATAGAATTAGTGATCACCTTTCCAAGGTGGTCACCAAAGAAATGTCTTGAACCCCTTCCTGCACATTCACACTAAACCTATGCAAGAGGTTCCTGCTCGAGCTACACTTCTCAACAAGACAGTGTACCATTTATATGGTGTAGTTTCCTCTTACTAATTTGGTTTTTAATATATTTGTTAGATTTCGAACACACCTCAAGTCTGGTATAGGTTCTCAACAATATACACAGAAATCACACAATCTGAACTGTGAACATAAACACACTAAGATGTCTAACAACTTAGCACAGCGGAAAGTAAAACACCAGCAAATAGATCATACACAGTACACAGAATTTTTCATTAAATCATTGCTCAAAATTTGGGCTCCCATACCAAGAAAAATGGCCCTTTCTTACACCAAAATACAAGTGTGCACTTAATAAAACCCTTATCAACTACAAACCGTCCTCGGTTTCTGTGCCAAAATCTGCTCACTGTACTAAGGTCAAACTACAGCTGAAACCTTTCACTATTTGGTGGTCACCTGAGCAGGCCTTCGTGGTCTCTCTCTAGCACCCAAAACAACGTTTTCAGCTGACTGTAGGCTAACTGTAACAGCCCTAAAACACCTGCAGAAACTGACTATAACAGCACTCAAACTGTCCCAAGACTGTTGTTAGGCTGACTGCATCAGCCCCAGAACACCTGCCCAGAAGTGCCTTTCCCTGCAGGCCAAGGCTCCAAACACTCCGTGGTCTGTCTTCTCTGGAGGCCAAGGCTCCAGAACTCCACAATTTCCCTTATCCTTGCAGGTCGAGTTAGAAGCCCCTCAATCAGCCCCTAAATTCTAAGGTTGAGTTAAAAGCCCCTAAATCAGCTTAGGCTCCCTCTCTACAAACTCAATGATAAATTAGGTTTGTTTAATCATCAACAAACCCACAAGGCCCATCAACAAGCCCACAAAGCCCCACACCTCACACAAAGGATTTTCACATGGAAAAATCACAATGTGTGTCAAGAATGGCTCCCTCATGCCCGACACCAAGGCTCGTGTGGGAATACTTCCCGATGCTACAAAAACATCAACACTCCCTCTTAGTGAGGGAGGTATGCCATCCTCCATCACCTGGAGGTAGTTCTGTCTCCCACACTAGAAGTGGCTCTGCCTTCCACACTGGATCCGCTACCACAGCTGCTCCCTCTGACACATAGGCAAATTCCGCAGTATAAATTGGACCCTTCTTGGAAGACACCCTGCTACTAGAAGACTCCTGCTTTTAGGCATCCTGCTTGGCCATATCAACCCATGACACCTTCTTAACAATCTTGGAAGACTCCTTTCTCCCATCTGAACCTGAAAGTTGACTTCCCTTTCGACAGCTGACTCTCCCTCTGAGCCTGTTGACCTCCTCTGAAGTCAGACTCCCTCTAAGTCTGTCCAACCTTCTTTTCAATGTTCTTTAGTATAGGCTTGCCTATTAGCCTATATAAATCGCTCTCTCTAACTCCTAGAACCACCCTCGGATCTGAGCTAGGCCCACTATGTCGAAGAAGTGCCTTTCCCTTCCAGAACACAACTTCGAACCCCATCTGCTCAATCGATGAGACTGAGAACATGTTGCACCTAAGTTTCGGTACCCAAAGCACATTTTGAACTTGCAACACCCCACCTAACTCCATCTTGAAAGGTACAGTCCCAACTCCTTTCACCGCATGCTAACTTCGATCACCAATCCTCATATGCAGATCAGAATCCCATTCAATCAAGCTCTCAAACACCTCTCGTGGCCCTATCATATGTTTGGTAGCCCCATTGTCTAAGAACCAAGCACCCTCATGAATGGTGCTCTCTGAAAGGTGAGAGACAAGAAAAGATGCATCCTCAAATCTCTTAACCAACTCTACCTCCTCCGACATGGCAAAAGAAGCCATCTCAGCTTGCTTCTCTTTCCTGCCCTTCTTCTTCTTATTCGAACATTGGCTGGCATAATGACAAAATTCATTGCATGCATAGCATCTCACTTTACTCAAGTCTTTCATCCCTTTGCTCTTCTTCAACTGAGTAGCAAGAGCATTCTCCTCACAACTCTTATGTTGAAGATCATCATCTCAAAGTTCTTCTTGAATGAAGTCATCCCACAACTTGTTCCAATCTGGGAGCTTCTCACGTGACACAACTCCTTTGATGAACGGCTTCCATTGCTTCGAGAAGCCCTTGAGTGTGGTCCTCATCAACTGTGTGTCTGCCACGTCGTCCCCTATAGCTGCAAACTCATCATGAACTTGTTGAATCCTAGTGAGATACAATGTTACATTTTCTAAACCGATCATCCTAATCTCCCTGAGCTTCTCTCTCAGCACCATCTTCCGTTTTTCGTTCTTGTTATGAAATAACGTTTTCGGAGCCTCCCACATGTGCCACACTTTGGTCTTTCCAGTTAGGTGAGGTATCAAATGGTCCTTCATCTCATCAAGAATGATCAACCTGGCCTTTGCATCTTGTTGATTTTATGGTAAGCTGATGCATTTTTATTTTTCTTACTCTTTAGCATAAACTGAACCATAACTACTGCAGCAAACCAAGTTCACAAGAAGAATAACCATGCACAAGAAGTATCCTAGGAAACCCTTCTCAACAAGGGAAGAAAACCTAGCCAATCCTTTACTATATTCTTCAAGAGAAAGACCTCCCACACCATCACCAAAACTAGCACACAAGAGGGTGTTGTAATTCTCACAATTTCAGACCACAACTTCTGAAATCATGAGATGACACAATGATAAGTGTATTTCCTCAATGGGGATTCACCTTTATTTATATAAGACTTGTCACATTAAATGGTGTGTCTATTGGCACAATAGAGTCGACCTCAATAACTCAAAATATACTTAATAATTACCATAATAATTATCTTTTACAATAATTATCTTTTATATTAATTATCTTTTACATTAAGGTGGGGTCAACCTGTACCCTTTACATAACAAATAGGGTTACATGTAAGTCTGACTCTTAAACAATATGGCAAGGGATCTCATACACCCACTAGTGCTCAGCCACTAGGGGCTCATCCATCTGTGCTCAGCCACAGGGATGTCTCTCTATCTCACTGCGTCTCACAAAAGAACCACACTCACTAGTGCTCAGCCATTAGGATCACGTTCACCTGTGCTCATCCACAGGCACGTCCAACTCAACAAATCTTCTTTCTCACTACGTTACACAAGAGGGTCATCTAGAGTTCATCATCTCAACTCTCTGCTCAAAGGAGGCTAATACATCGTTTCATCTCTGTCTTAGAACAATGCACCCGGCTCATGGGATTTCACACGTTCACATGTGCTCAGCCACAGGCACGTCCAACTCAGCAGATCTTCTTTCTCACTGCGTTACACGGGAAAATCATCTGGAGTTCATCTCAACTCTCTGCAAGGAGGAGGCCAGCACAACGTTCCAGTTCTGTCTGGATAGGAACCACACACCCAACTCAAGGGCTCTCTCTCAAGTCTGTGTCCTGGAGGATGTTTCAC
>SNQJ01S0163084.1:40026-51142 GCA_010110895.2 Picea sitchensis | reverse complement strand
AGTGTAATCTGATATCTAGATGCATATGGGGTTAGTGTAGAGACTTGCAAGTCTATCCCTAGCCTACAAAACTAATTCATGCTAACATAACTCATCACACTAACCTGCAGAAGAACAATAAAACAATTAAATCACAACTAGCTAATTAAAACATAAAACATGCATGTACAGGAAATAAAAGACAATTTAAATTATGAAATGTATAAACAACACACTAATCATCACCAGATTACTGGTGGGACCCCCAACAAGTTGTGGCTACCCTCTACAAGAACACCAGGAACTTCAACGGGCCGAATTCACCATGAAAGTGAAAAACGCAGTTCTGGCACTATTCTGGCAATGTGAAAAATGAAAAACAGAGTACAACGAGTTTATCTCCAATCAGATGGCTATTCTACTTGCTTAACAATCTAATGATTCTCTTGGTAGTATTTATAGGTTTACAACCCAGGTGGTCAACCACAGGAGGGTGGAACCACCTCTAAATTCGACAATTTACAATAAATGCGTCCATAACTAACAAAACTGAGGAAACCAATAATCGCCCTCTTTGGACAACTGAAATCAAGTTATCTTGAGCTTAGTAGTTGGAGGGGGCGATGACAAACAAAACCCATGTGCTCAATTTGTCCATCACTGGCCACCAATACCATAACTGCCAACTCGCCTTGCATTTTTGTGCAATACTGGGTGCTGGAACGAGTGTCGGATCGAGTACCAGAACGAGTGCTGGATCAAGTGCCGAACCAAGAAACATGGTGCGTTTTGCCCTGTAATATAAGAAAAACATGAATTAACTCTTGGAAACCATAAAATATGATAAATTAAACTTGATTGAATCACAAAACACAAATTATACGTACCTCATGTCGATTATATCATTTTATCATAAAATTCTTCAAAAAGCTCCTTTGAAAGATAAAAATGCATATGTACATATGGAAAAAAGTGTATAATAACGTCATCAAAATGATCATATCTCGGGCTCAACACCGGATTTATCCTATATCAGTCCCATCTAAGAGAAAATACAAAAATAGAACATCTGAACCAAAGGAGAAAGCCTTCACAAGAAAACGTAAAGCCCATCAATTATTTTGTGCCGGATCACAATATCTGGAGAACCATACCACTATTAAATGCTACAGAGTCTAATTGGGCATCGGTGGAGGGTTTGGTTCCTGCTATTTCTTTAAAGGGATTTAGGACCCCTCAATAGAAATGGCGCTAGAAGGAGGGCTTGAAGAATGAATGACTGAATATATATTTCACATAATATTTCAGCCAACTTGTAGATTCAAAACAACCCACATGCATGGCTAGTCATTCCAAAGACAACCCCAACACACTGAGTACTCCAAATGAGTAACTCACCCCATCCTAAGGAAGAACGCATGTTCCCTGATATACCTTACGCTCTTCCTCACGAGGAATTGAATCAATTCAGAAGAATCACAAGAGCTTACGCCTGACAGATCAGTGCACTACCCTTAGCTCCATTACTTCCTCGAAGAAAGAAAATAAGCAGAACAGTGGTCGAATCCCCAAACCAGGTTTTTGTGCACACAGTAGAAGACCTAATATATTTCTCCCTCACCGAAATCGAACATCCTCTTAATCTAATCCCCGAAACACTGGCCGATAACTTCTTCGAGCCCGACGAGTTCTCAGAAGAAGAAGGGTTTAACTCAGAATTTGAAAACATGGAATATAACCATGCCTATGATTAATAAAGGGGAAACCCATCTCAGAATAATCAACCTTGGTTGTCGAGAGATTCTTTGGCCATCCCTAGACGAGTCCATAACCTTCCCCGACACCTAGAGAAGTTACTTCCTAAATTTGACCCTGAAACCTTAGGATTTCCTAAAGACCATATCAATAAATTCATACTAGCTATCATACTTATGAATGTCCAACACGAAGATGTAGTTTGCAGGCTATTCCCCTACACTTTCGAGAATTCAGCTTCCATGTGGTATTTTAACTTACTTGTAGGATCCATAACTAGTTGGATGAAGTTTCAAAAAGAATTTCTAGATAATTTTGCAGAAGAAACTACTACATGAGATTTGATGGCTGAGTTGTTCACCACCACCATGAGTTGGAAGGAAAAGGTAAAAGACTTTAATCAAAGATTCACCACCATCTTAAACAAATTCTAGCCCGAGGCTAAACCTACTTAGGAGTTGCAAATCGAAGTATACACTAATTCTCTCCCAACTTCAATTTCCATGTTTGTGAAGAGGGCTGCCAAACCAACCCTAGCCGAGAATTTTGAAGAAGCCAAAATGATAGAGCTCCAAATGAAGGGATGTAAAGAAGGCCAGGTCTCCTTAGTTAAGAAATAATTTCAACCTCCTCCCAGGAGAGGACTATTTCTTACTAGAGCCCCAAGGAAACAAATAGAACAAGCTCCTGAAAAGGGGAGTGAGGACATAGAGGACCTACAATTCATGGTCAAGAAGTTATCAAACAAAATCATAGACATGAAGAGAAGCGCAGGGGAGGGAAACCAAGGCCAAAGGCCCTATAAACCTTTCTTTAAAAGAAATCCTCCTTTCAAATCAATTGAATCTCCCCTAGCCAACTTTAATATTGATCTAGGAAATGTAGCATCCGACTCTTTCTGTACATACCATCAAGAGAATAAATCTGAAAGAGACTACCCTCAATGGGTGCATGCCATGAATTTTATGGCCAGTTGGTTTCTAGATGAAGTCTCCCTAACCAAACAATCAAGTGGCTCAGTTATGAATATTGTCGATCAGGAAGAAGTTTCTCCACCAGAAGAAACTGCCATGTTGATATGGGACCCTGATCTACCTATGCCTTTCGATGACCTATTTGAGGCTCAATAACCACCCCCAGAAGTCTTGGTTGTGCAAACACGAAGTAGGGGTCAACCTGTTTGAAACGACCTTACTACGACCCCAAATTCGGGAGGAAACCCAGCTCCCGATCACCCTAAAGCACCTTTTTTTCCCCGAATAAACCCTATAAACATTCATACATGAGAATTACCCAAGCTAGATTACAACATTGTAGAAGATTTGAAGAAGTTGAAGGCAAATATATTAGTTATGGACATATGTATAATCCCTCATCAAAAAGACTTTCTGTTACAAGCTTTGAGATCAGTAGAAAATACTACAACAAGCATTGCCCAAGGGGAAAATCAAACTCCCACAGATCTAAGGAACAAACCAACTGTGAACGCATGCTCTAAAGATAAGAAGGGAAAACCTTTTGTCCCTCCATTCCTTTTGACATTTGAAGTCTTCAACATAAACCTCCATAATTGTTTGGTTGACTCGGGAGCATCCTCTAATGTCATGCCATTGTCTATTTTCAAAAATCTAAATGCAGTCCCTCTCAAAAGCAATAAACATGTTATACAACTGGACAGAACCCAGGTGAAGGTTATGGGAGAGATCAAAGACGTGATGATCATAATAGAAGCACACCCTAAATTTGTGCAAGTAATTGACATCATTGTAGTAGATATCCCAAAAGCTTATGGATTGTTATTAATTCGAGATTAGTACAAGAAGTTAAACGGATATTTAGTACAGACTGGGCTCACCTTTGGCTACCATTAAAGGGACACACGGATATGATCATAATCGATAGGGAAAGATACCTAAAACATATTGTCACTAACTTATAAATCCCCAATGAACCCTCATCGACATATTTCCCCGTGCTAGGAAATTATTCCTGTGACTCCGACTTTGGGAATTTTCCCCCCTTCTCATCTGATGTCCCTATTACTCAAAATTCCGAAATGATTTTTCAAGAGAAATTGTCGACGATGGAAGAGGAAACCCTCCTCTGTCAAGAACCTACATTAGAAATCACAGAACAAACAACAAGAGAGGAGGAAAGTGATAAGAAAGAAGAAGATGACAGGTTTTTCCCACAAGTTTGGACCTTATACTTTGATGGATCCAAATCACAAGAAGGGTCAGGGGCATGGTGCATCCTCATTAATCCAAAAGGTAAACAACATTTCCTGTCCTGTAGACTAGAGTTCGAATGCACAAAGAACACCGTCAAGTATGAAGCTCTAGTATAGGGGTTAAAGAAACCCATAGACTTAAACATCAAAGAATTAAAAATTTTCGGAGATTCTGAAATCATCGTTAGATAGGTAAGGAATACTATACATTGAAATTCTCCACACCTGCAGAATTACCAACAGGAAGTGCACAGGCTAATAGATAATTTTGAAGCTTTGAACATTACAGTGATTCCTAGAGCAAAGAACATTCTTGTTGATTCTCTGGCCACCGCGGCTTCAAGGCTGTCACCTCTAGAATATTATGAAACCTCCTGGTTTACTGTGGAATTTCTCTACAAACCGTCAGTGCCCAACAATATTTCTAATTGGAAGGTATTTGAAGGAGATGAACAGATCATAAACTTTTTACTAACCAAGATAATTTCAAAGACTTGGCTATTGACGATGAAGTATTCCAGGAGAAGTCAACAGAAACCAACCCTCACACAGATCGATCGACTGACAAATCAAAGTCTCACACGATTCCGAAGGGGATAGCTAATTCAGAAAATCTTTTTGACCTAAAGGAACAATTTAAGGGGTAAAAAAATGCAAAGACCAGTAGTTCCTTTCCCATGCATGAAACTATAAATATCGGAACCCCAGAAAACCCAAAAAACGTAAACCTTGACAAGACAATATCCAAAGAAGAAAGGAAGGCCTGCCTCAAAATTTTCAGACAATATCAAGATGTCTTTGTGTGGTCCTACTAAGATCTGAAAACTTATGATACACGTATCATTCAACACATTATCCCTTTAAAGCCTGAAGTAAAACACTTCCAACAGAAGCTCCGGAAGTACCACCCATCCCTAGAGCCTCTCATGTGTCAAGAGTTAAAGAATCTGTTAGATGAAAAAATTATCTTCCAGTTTGGATACTCTGCATGGTTAGCAAATTTGATTCTTGTAAGGAAAAATTCTAGGGATATTCACCTATGCGTAGATTTCATAAATCTCAGCAGAGCTTCAGAAAAAGACAACTACCCAGTCCCACCAATGGAGCAAATCCTGCAGACCGTGTCTGGCTTTGAAATTTCCTCCTTACTAGACGGTTTCTCAGGTTACAACCAGGTTCTAGTTTCAGAAGAAGACCACTTGAAAACTACCTTCCGAACCAAGTGGGGAACCTTATCTTACAAACACATGCCTTTTGGATTAATTAATGCAGGAGTGACCTTCTAGAGGGCCATGGATGTAGCATTTCGGGGACTAATAAAAAAGTGTGTAGTAGTCTACTTGGACGATGTGACTGTGTATTCAAAGAATAGAGAAGATCACATCCAACATTTAACCCAGATTTTTGAAAGGTGTAGGAAATACGACATATCCTTAAACCCTAAGAAAAGTATTTTTGGTGTTGAGGAAGGTAAGTTGTTAGGCCACATTATATCTCAAGCAGGCATTCACATAGACCCAGAAAGAATTAAGACTATAGCTCAGCTTCCATTACCTCACAACAAAAACGTTGTGCATTTGTTCTTTGGGAAAATTATTTTTGTGAGGAAATCCACCCCCGATTTCACGGAAACTATCAAACCCATACAAAAAATGATTCATAAGGATGTTGAGTTTAAGTGGGATGATGAACGAAATAAGGCTTTCAACAATATCAAAACTATAATCTCTCAAGCCCCGGTGTTGTGAAGTCTCGATTTCAACAAAGATTTCTTCCTCTATACTTTTGCCTCCAACCAATCATTAGCCGCAGTATTAACTCAGATGGATGATGACAAAAATGAATCCCTGATATCATTCATGAGAACTAACCTCCAAGGCACCAAACTAAATTATCTTGCTATAGATAAACAGGCTTATGCGGTTTATAACGCAGTAAAACATTTAAGATCTTCCTCAAGAACCATACCAAAGTAATCATGCCTCACCCCGCATGTCTGATCCCTGTTTACTCAACATGAGTTGGGGGAAAGAAGAGGGAACTGGATGGAAATAGTCCAAGAATTTGTTCTAGATATAAAACCTGCTAAATTGGTTAAAGGACAAGGGTTATGTAAACTGGCAGCCGAATCTCATGACCAAGTAAATGAAGACCCCAGATGGGAGAATGAAATGGCATTATCATGTGGTTAAGCTTCATACATTTCCCCAGGACAAGAGTCTTGGTATGAGAAATTGACTTATCTCTTGCACCATGGGAATTGCCCAGAAAACCTAAACCCTAGGGAAAGGAGAGCTCTCAGGCTAAAATCCACACAATATCACCTCATAAATTCGGTACTCTTCCGGGTTAATTATGATGGGGTACTTTTAAGATGTATTGAACATAAATATGCAGACAAATTTTTAAAGGAGCTCCATAATGGTCCTACCGTTGGACATTTTGCAGGAAATACCACCACTCATAAGATACTGAGAGTTGGCTATTATTGTTCCACTTTGTTCAAATATGCTCACACATATGCTAGAAACTGTAAAAATTGTCAAATAAGCATTGGGAGGGAAAAGAGAGCAGTTGTCCGACTCCAACCAATGATCGTTTCTAGGCCTTTTGAGCAATGGGGGTTAGATATCATAGGATAAATTACACCAAGTTCTTCAAAACAACATAAGTACATACTTACCGCCACCGATTATTTCATGAAATGGGAAGAGGTCATCCCACTGACTCATGTAAATGAGAAGGTGGTAATCCAATTCATAGAACAACAACTAATCACAAGATTCGATGTCCCTTCTGTCCTTGTTTTTGATAATGCAACTTACTTTTCTTCCACCCTGTTAACGAAGTTTTCTCTAGACAAAGGAATCATAATTATATACCCCACAAGCTATTATCCACATGGAAATGGAGTGGCATAATCGACTGATAAGAACTTAGTAAGAATATTAAAGAAAACAATTGTAGACAACTAGATAAATTGGCATAATTCAATTCATAATGATTTTTGGGCCGATAGATTCACACCCAAGGAAGCTATAGGGAATTCCCCATACTTTCTGGTATACAAACAGGAAGCCATTCTCTCGAATGGGCTTTATCTTCCATCTCTTCAACTTGCCCAAGATTCTAGAGGGAAGCCCTCATCAATCATACAACAAAGAATTGACACCCTGCTCATGCTAGAAGAAGAAAGGGAGAAAGCTAAATCAAAGTTCATATCCCACCAACAGACAGTTAAAATGTGGTTCGATAAGCATAAGGATAAAGAGAAGAATTTTGAGATAGGAGACTTAGTCCTAAAATGGGACAGAGCAAATGAGCTTAAAGGAAAACATTCTAAGTTTCAGAATCTATGGCTCGAACCTTTCTAGGTGGCCAAAAATATTGGGTTAGGCACCTATTGACTATAGAATTTGAGGGGGGAACCTGACGCTCTTCCAGTGAATGGCCAAGCCCTGAAACAATATTTTCATTAAATAAAATAAAAACTTAATTAATTAATTTTCTGTGTTTATTTTAGATGCGTTGATTTATCTTTTGCATTTATACATTTTTTATCTTTTGTGATTGTGCTTCTGATCTTTTGAAAGTTGCGTTTAGTAAGAAAATGGTTGACCTCAAATCATGGGACATAACAAACTTCGTTCCTAACTCATCGCTCACATACAAACACAAGAAATGTTGGGGAACTTGCGGTTGTTTCAAGGGGTTCTCTATACAACCTGCGTAGATGAACAATTTTGGAGAAATGCGGAAGTGTCTGCTTAATGGTCTGGTAAATCCTAAAGGGAAAGACAGTCATATCGAAAGGAAGACATGAACCTCAGAGCCAGAGCTAGTGAGTTTCACCTTGACCATCTCATTTTTTTCAAATAACAGACGTCCTCCTCTCCCTCTCGCTCAGGGAACTCTGTCGAAATAAAATGTCAACTATATCAAATGAGGGCACAGTAGGAGAGGGTACGCAGATATCTCCATTGGGGATATGGACACTCGTTGGCAGCGGAGCAAGGTATGTGACGTCGGGGTGACTCCACCGGGGCTATGGATGCTCACTGGTAGCAGAGCAACATCGTAGCAAATGAATAAGGGTATGTCACAAACCCGCTGCGACATAGTAGATTTTTCGCCTTTTCTCGAGGGACAGAATCCCCGAAACCCTATGGGGATTAGCACAGGCTGCAGACGCCACCTCTGCCTCGACAGAGTCTCTGTGCAACCTCCCGATCTTAAGGATCGATCAATTTCTTTTATGATCCGAAATGACTTCTTTTGATTCCCAGCTGGAATCTCCTTCCAATCGATCCACAGGTCCTTTCGGAAGCCCCCCTGTGCGAGTAGCACTAGGCGCGAGCTCCGCCCTCTCTGAGCGACCACAATGTTATGACCAAGGGTTAACCCCAAAAGGTACTTGTTGCAACTCGCAACTTGCGAGTTCGTGAGTCGAGGATCCTGACTCTTCTTTTCCAATCTCGCGATACCCGAGATCACGAAATGGGTATAGCTCTCCTCTGTCAGCGCCCTCCATGCGTGACCATCAGCTAAGCTTAATGCTATCTCCTCTCGCTACTTGCCATTTCACAAGTCGAAAGGTTGAGCACTCATGCTCTTATCCTTCGAATCCCTGAGATGCAAGAAGTCAACAGAGTGTTAACTCCTTTCTCTCGGTGACGCGTGTCCGCCTGTCAATCATACGGACCCCACTTTGTGGTTCTGCCATGTGTTCCTTCGTGCCCGGCTTTCGGCACTTCACAACTTTTGATGTTGATAAGAGGTCCTCTCAACCTATGAACCTCCAAATGCATGATACACGCTATGAGGCTCTGATCCAATGGTCTTCCCGCGACCTAGATCCAATGGTGATCCTTGCTCCTCGCGATTTCACCACTCGCGACTTGGAGCACCCAACTCCTAGGCTCTCAGCTTGTGAACCTCTGAGTTCACGAGGTCCCTCGATCTCTACCACTTGTCCTCCTCAGATGGACGGTCCTGATCTTCTCGCAACTTTGCCACTCACAAAGTATAGGTGCCCAACCTTGGGACCTTCCCTTCACGAAACCTCGAGAAGCGATGTTAGCTTTCCCTCTCGCGTTCTCGCTATTCACGATTTCGCAAGTCAAAGGGTTGAACTCTCGTTCCCTTATCTCATGAATTCCCGAGACGCGAGAGGTCAACGGGTGTTGACTCCTTTCACTAGGTGACACATGTCCGCCTATCTATCGCACGGGCCCACCTTGCGGTTCTACCACGTGTCCCTCATCCCTAGCTTTGGCACTTCGCGACTTCGCTTCCCGAAGCACTACCTCCTTTGTATCCTGACACCCGAAGTGTTGAGATCCCGAATCTCCTCGCTACTCCTTATCGCAACTCGTGACTTCGAGACTTTTGGGACAAAAGTCTTGACCTCCTATCCGCCGATATGCCAAAATGCCAAAATTTCGACACGTCGTCAACGCGGGTCCCACAATGGAACCTCCCGCCTTTCTAGAGTTTCGGACTTCGCGACTTCACGAATCCTGATGCTAAGATTTCGGTTCTTCAACCCACAAGACCCTGAAATACTGAGTTCCGATGCACATCACCAATAACTGGCTCACACAAATCTTTTCGCCCCTTCGGGACTTCGCCTTTCGCGACCTCACGAATCTTGAGGCAAAGGTTTTAACCCTTCAACTCGCGAATCCACGAAATGAGATTTCGCAAGTGATCTAACGGTCCTTGTCGACTTATATCCTATGGTCCGATTTCTCCCGAAATTAAACTTGAAAATAGGCTTACCATAACTCCCCTGCTCCTCTACAAGATCTGACGGCTCTTGGGACTTCGCGAATTCTCCACGGAGAATTCTGACCGTCCAATGCCTCCTTGACGACTCTTGCGAAGTGAACACGGTATTCCTTCGCTGCTATTTTGGGATTTCAAGAGGATCGCTCTTCCTCATTCAGGGTTACTAAGTCTTTCACCTTCAAATCCTTTTTCCGGGTTCTTGGTGAGCTTTCTAAGAAGGGTGTCTCTATGGGGAGATCTATCCAGGGTATTACCGGAGATGGATAAGGGTGTAGATTTCCTGAGAATAGACTTGAAGTCTGAATTAATTCAATATGTGTATAAATAGTGATTTATAAAACATAAGCCATATGTAGTCTTTCCATTATAAGCGTGCAACCACCATTTCTAAATCAAAACACTACACAGGTAGTCTTATACTCAAACCTTCATAAAATTGCACAGACTGTGAGCATAGATGTCAGCATATAAATTTCAATATGCAAAATGTAAAACACTTATCAGAAATAACACCAGATGTGATTGCAACTGCTAAGAGGGGTGCTCATTTCCACCCAACTGTAGGCTCAGCGACTCCCAACGGATTTACCACTAGCCACCCCCGAGCTGAGACCACGATGCTGTGAGACTGCGTCTCTATTTGCTAGTGACCGAGAATGAAGGTTACTCTCCTTCTTCTCTGCTATCACTCACTCTGTGTTTTTCCAGAGTTTCTCTTCCTCTTTCCCTCGCGTCTCCCCTTGATCGCCCACACTTCCTGCATTTTCTCTGTTCGACGAGGTTGTGTGTGGCACGACTTTCCTCACAGTGGTCAGGTTTGAGGACTCTACGGATGGGCAGTTCACCCCTGTCCCTCATTACTAATGAGGAGCCCTTTACCTACCAATCCTGACGAGTCATTTAATTCTGGGCCAGTGAGCTACTCTTGGTTCTCCGGGCCAATGAAGTCCAAATATGGTATTGGTTTCGGCGGAAGTTAGTGCCACCTTTCTAGGTGCCTTCCACCACCTTTCTTCAGCCACCGTGGTCTCTTTTTCAACACCTTCCCCTCTCAATAGTCCTGCAATACATATATATATTTATATTATTATTTACATTCATCGACCTTGTCCACAAGGTCCATTCACATCACACATTCACATTTTTGAGTTTGCCACAGTTCTTGGCCAGTATAGTTATTTTTACAGACTAGGGGCAATAGGGTGTTACAATTCCCTCCCCCTTAAAGGAACATCATCCTCGATTTTCTTATCTATCAACATGACATGCATGTACAGAAGTAAACAAAATCGGATATGCCTGTCTCATGGCATCCTCCATTTCCCATGTAGCCTCATTTGGGCCAAAATGTCTCCACTGCAC
>SNQJ01S0163084.1:18640-40016 GCA_010110895.2 Picea sitchensis | reverse complement strand
TTTTATTTCCGCTCAAGGAGGGAAAATTCTACTGGTGCATACTCCGGGCTGGGAAGCTCATTCTTGGGTTCTTCTTATAGTTCTTAAATCCTGGGGATTTAATTCCCCTTTTCTGAAATCTTGAACTATTCTTCTGTTTCCATCCTTCACGAGGTTCTGCTTGATGCCCAAACTGTTCATGACAATAGGTTGCCTTTCGAATAGTGCCTTCTAGAGTCTTTGGCTCATCAAATTCAATTCTATTCCGATAGTCCTTAGGTAGGTCACTGATGAAGCATTGCACCTTTGCCTTTTCCACCTTGATATAGGGTACATACCTCAACAAATTGAGGAATTTGTTGACATATTCTTCTATAGTGAGTTGTCCCAGTTTGAGTTCATAAAACTCTTTAGTCTTTTCATTGAAATATTTTTCCGACAGATACTTCTTTCGGAAGTATTTCTCAAACCGTTCCCAAGACAGGTCCTCTTCACGAACCCCTTTCACATTCTTAAGGTCTTCCCACCAAATGGAAGTATTTCCATTCAAGTTGAAGGTGGCCACTCAGGCCTTCATATTTTCTGAAAAATCATAGACTCTGAAATACTTCCTTAGTCCAAGCAGCCAGGCCTCTGCTTCCTCTCCCTTCTTTATTTCACTGTCGAAGGAGGGTGGTTTGGCTTTTCTGAATCTTCAAATTTTCAACCTTTGGAAGACTTTTGCTTCTTCAGTTTCCTTTGGGGATAGGAATTGGTTCTGCTGCTAGAAGAGCCTCTGAATCGCCAGCTTCCTTCTCAGAGGAATCATCCGATGCTTGTCCTTTACCTCTGGGGTGGACCTTTTTCGAGGTGCTCCTCTTAGTGTGGCCACTGATATGACCATGTTTCTGAGTTTTAGGTTCATGTTGCATTTGTCTTTGTAGATCGGATAAACTCTGCAGTAAAACTGCGTTAATTTTTGTTTGTTTTTCTTGTTCTTTCATCATCCTTTCATTGTCGGCCTTACATCTTTGTAATTCAACCATGAGGCTCCTCACAGTCTCGGCTAGACCTAGAGGGGTCCCTACTGCCCTCCTTTTGTCATACTCTTTGTCTCTATTGTGGGAGCCTTCTCCCACTTCTTGGTGAGTCACCATACTATGCGTTGATAAATTCCCGTGGTTGATCTTCTGCTTGTGTGCAAGAGGAAAAATGCTGGTTGTTAGTCAATATTTATATTTATTTATAACCAGTACATAATTCATATTTTCACATGTACACACACACAATAGGGATTTTTCATTCTTAACGTCGTCTTTTTGATTAGGAAGGTTAAGACAGGGGGTTACTCTTTTTAAGAGTGTTCCAAACGGAGCTTCTGCGCAACTCGTTCATGAGCCCAAGCAGGCCGAGTGTTGTAACCATGCTATGATACCAATTTGTCACAAACCCGTTGCGGCGTAGTAGATTTTTTGCCTTTTCTCAAGGGAAAGAATCCCCGAAACCCTATGGGGCTTAGCACAAGTTGCAGACGCCACCTCTGCCTCGACAGAGTCTCTGCACAACCTCCCGATCTTAAGGATCGATCAGTTTCTTTTATGAGCTGAAACGACTTCTTTTGATTCCCAGCTGGAATCTCTTTCCAATCGATCCACAGGTCCTTTCGGAAGCCCCGTTGTGTGAGCAGCACTAGGTGCGAGCTTCACCCTCTCCGAGCGACCATAGCGCTATGACCAAGGCTCAACCCCAAAAGGTACTTGTCGCAACTCGCAACTTGCGAGTTCATGAGTCGAGGCTCCCGACTCATCTTTTCTAATCTTGCGATACCCAAGATCATGAATGGGTATAGCTCTCCTCTGTCAGCGCCCTCCACGCATGACCATTGGCTAAGCTTAACGCTAGCTCCTCTCGCTACTCGCCACTTCGCAATTCAAAAGGTTGAGCACTCATGCTCTTATCCCATGAATCCCCGAGATGCAAGAAGTCAACGAAGTGTTAACTCCTTTCTCCCGACGACGCGTGTTTGCTTGTCAATCATATGGGCCCCACTTTGTGGTTCTACCACGTGTTCCTTCGTGCCCGTCTTTTGTCACTTTGCGACTTCTGATGTCGAGAAGAGGTCCTCTCAACCTCCGAACCTATGAATGCACGATACGCGTGATGAGGCTCTGATCCAACGGTCTTCCCGTGACCTGGATCCAACGGTGATCCTTGCTCCTCATGATTTTGCCACTCGCAACTTGGAGCACCCAACTCCTGGGCTCTCACCTTGCGAACCTCTGAGCTTGCGAGGTCCCTCGATTTCTGCCACCTATCCTCCTCAAATGGACGGTCCTGATCGTCTTGTGACTTCGCCACTCACAAAGTCTAGGTGCCCAACCTTGGCACCTTCCCTTCATGAAACCTCGAGAAGCGATGTTGGCTTTCCCTCTCGTGTTCTCGCTATTTGCGACTTCTCAAGTTGAAGGGTTGAACTCTCGTTCCCTTATCTCATGAATTCCCGAGACGTGAGAGGTCAATGGGTGTTGAATCCTTTCACTAGGTGACACGTGTCCTCCTATCTATTGCACGAGCCCACCTTGCGGTTTTACCACGTGTCCCTCGTCCCCAGCTTCGACACTTCGCGACTTCACTTCCCGAAGCGCTACCCCCTTTGTATCTCGACACCCAAAGTGCTGAGATCCTGAATCTCCTCACTACTCCTTATCACAACTCGTGACTTCAGGACTTTTGGGACAAAAGTCTCGACCTCCTATCCGCTAATATGCTGAAATGCCAAAATTTCTACACGTCGTCAACGCGTGTCCCACAACGGAACCTCCCACCTTTCTGGAGTTTTGGACTTCGCGACTTCTTGAATCCTGATGCTAAGCTTTCGGTTCTTCAACCCATGAGACCTCAAAATACCGAGTTTCGATGCACTTCACCAATAACTGGCTCACACAAATATTTTTGCCCCTTTGGGACTTCGCCTTTCGTGACCTCGCGAATCTTGAGGAAAGGGTTTTAACCCTTCAACTCGCGAATCCATGAAATGAGATTTCACGAGTGATCTAACGGTCCCTGTCGACTCAGATCCTATGGTCCAATTTCTTCCGAACTTAAACTTGAAAATAGGCTTACTATAACTCCCCTACTCCTCAGCAAGATCTGATGGCTCTCGGGACTTCAGGAATTCTCCACGGAGAATTCCGACCGTCCAATGCCTCCTTGACGACTCTTGTGAAGTGAACACGGTATTCCTTCGCTACTATTTCGGGATTTCAAGAGGATCACTCTTCCTCATACAAGGTTACTAAGTCTTGTGCCTTCAAATCCTTTTTTCAGGTTCTTGGTGAGCTTTCTAAGAAGGGTGTCTCTATGGGGAGATCTATCCAGGGTATTACCAAAGACAGATAAGGGTGTAGATTTCCCAAGAACAGACTCGAAGTATGAATTAATTCAATACGTGTATAAATAGTGATTTATAAAACATAAGCCATACGTAGTCTTTCCATTATAAGCGTCCAACCACCATTTCTAAATCAAAACACTACACAGGCAGTCTTATACTCAAACCTTCATAAAACTGCACAGATTGTGAGCATACATGTCAGCATATAAATTTCAAGATGCAAAATGTAAAATTCTCATCAGAAATAACACCAGATGTGATTGCAACTGCTGAGAGGGGTGCTTGTTTCCACCCAACCGTAGGCTCAGCGACTCCCAACGGATTTACCACTAGCCACCTCTGAGCTGAGACCACGATGCTGCGAGACTGCGTCTCTATTTTTAGTGATCGAGAATGAAGGTTACTCTCCTTCTCTTCTATCACTCACTCTATGTTTTTCCAGAGTTTCTCTTCCTCTTTCCCTCGCATCTCCCCTTGATCACCCACTCTTCGTGCCTTTTCTCTGTTCGGCGAGGTTGTGTGTGGAACGAATTTCCTCGTAGTGGTCAGGTCTAAGGACTCTATGGATGGGCAGTTCACCCCCATCCCTCATTACTCATGAGGAGCCCTTTACCTACCAATCCTGACGAGTCATTTAATTCGGGGCCAGTGAGCCGCTCTTGGTTCTTCGGGCCAGTGAAGTCCAAATACGGTATTGGTTTCGGCGGAATTTAGTGCCACCTTTCCAGGTGCCTTCCACCACCTTTCTTCAGCCACCGTGGTCTCTTTTTCAGCACCTTCCCCTCTCAACAGTCCTGCAATACATATATATATTTATATTATTATTTACACTCATCGACCTTGTCCATAAGGTCCATTCACATCACACATTCACATTTTTTATTTGCCACAGTTCTTGGCCAGTATAGTTATTTTTACAGACTGGGGGAAACAGGGTGTTACAGGGTAAGTAAAAGGCCTAGTGCCAGTGAACGCTTTACTAGACTCTTGTCAAAGAGGGCGTGAGTCAGGATTACAGGAAAGGAAGGTTGATAAAGGTTGAAAACTCCACAGGTAGGCCCGGATGTGTCAACTGGGGAATTTCAAATGCAAGGGTAAAAGGGGCTCTGATGAAAACCATTTAAGTTCCTAATCATCTTTTGCATCAGCGGAGCCCAAGGAAGGAACAGAGCTTCTGATATCGCCCAGTAAGTCGCCATTTGTTGAGCACTCAACACACCCTAAAAAGCCTATGTCATTTTTTCACTTTTTGGGTACCACTTGATCTTTTCATTGTCTGAATTCGATTTCATTTTGAGAAATGTTTTGTCTTTCTTATTCTCTTGATTCTCGTTAGCTATTCAGGTTTGTATAACTTATGAAAACCCCATGAATCAAAGAGGCTTAACACTTAAATAAGGAATCAAATAGCCAAAACACTTCACCCGACATGCTCCAAAATTTGGCATCAAAAGGAATTAAGAGTTGTAAAAGAATCATTGGTAAAAATTCAGTCGCTGAGCGCCAATCTTCACTGACATCGATGAAAGGAAGCTTTTGTTTCACGACAAGTATCACCTACGGACATCATCGATAGCCAATCCACTTTGGCATCGGTAAAAGGTGAAGGGAGTAAACCTTAAGGAAGAAAGAAATGATATTGCCGACAACCAATACCCAACGCACTTGTCGCAATCAGAGAAGACCGAATCACAGCGAACATTTTGACCATGCTAAAGAGCTTTCCTCGATCATCGATTCCTAAAGTGTTTTTGAATCAAGAGTTTTCGAAGAAGCTAATCCAAAGAAAAACATGCAATAGGTTTATTCCCGATTGCCGACCCCCGATACCTTTTCGACATCGGCAATCCAGGGTTTAGTTTAGAACACACAACCTGAAGAAAGTCTTGACTCCGAATAAAACTCGCAAGTTAAGTCACTGGTCTTCAACACCGCGTGTCTTTTCCATATTGAACAAACGTATGACCCAGCTTTACCCCAAGTCATTCTTGGTCCCCTAAATCCAAGTCACACCTCTGAGCCAGTTTTGCCACTTCAACATCGTACGATGAAATCGATCAGCGTTGGAGGTTTTTTGCATAAGGATATAAACGAAAGCATCCATAACACATTGTTGATCCCCGATCTGCCCACTAAGAAAGTGATACGATAGGATGTTTTAGCGCTAGATATGTTTAGATTCAGAGCATTTAAGGGACTAATTAATTCCAAATATTGCATTAGTTGCTACTTCGTGTGCAACTCAAAACAACCGTTTGAAATTATCGATAGAACACATCACCCTGCACGCCTCCACCATCAACCCACGATGAATTTAAGTTGCAAATATTCGGAGGAAGATTTGTTTGAATTCCACTCATCACCTAGATTAAATGGTTGATACAACAAAGTAAGTTCTTCCTCTATTTAAATTCTCTTGATCCATTGTAAACGAAACCATTCTATGCACAAAGGAGTTTCAGAGCATCCGGAGAAGCGAAACAAGCAATTCGAAAGATGCAGAGATCCCGTGAGTAACAAATAACTAGGTTTAGAAAGATTTACAGGTATGTACCAGTCTGTGGATTGTTCATGCTTACACTTTATATATATATCTTATATTGTGTTTCTTTATAAGTCATCTCTAAAATATTTTATTTTGATTGCAAGAACAATGCCTCCAAGAAATCCAACCATCAGGCGATTGTTGAGGGCACCCGAGATGAAAGAACCAGAGGTAGGAGAAGGCTCTTCTCTGGGGGCCGCAAAACAATTAGAATTTTCTCCAAGACCGAAAGCAGTCATTAAAAAATATACAAAGAAGGTTTTCACTCAACCTTCGGCCTTTGGAGACATAGAGGAAAGCACCGGGACCAAGGCGGTACTCCCACATTGGGGGGAACTCTTCAAGAAGATCACCTGAGAAGAATTCTCGGAATACATCTCGCACAGTGACCCAGATATGAGAGCGCTCGACAATGATGTTTTTCCGAATATCTGAAGATCATACCTACACATGGTAGCAAGCATAACTCAAGTGTTCCCCTGCATAGAACTCTTGAAGTGGCTCATTGACCACATGAACACACAAAAATGTTTGATTAATGACGACAATGGCGATAGTGTCGGAGTGTTCCTTTCGGTGGAGGTCTAAAAATATTACAAACTTTGATACCCTGAGGAGCAACTGAATACAGGCTTCGTTGTGAAATTCTACGAGCGCCACGACACCAGCTGACTGATGGCCTCATGGTGGAGAGAAGATAAGAAGTACATCAACCGGAGCTCTAGTTGGTACCAGACGATCAACCTAAGGGAGCCGTATATATACCTGATGGCTCTAATCTGCTGATTGTATGGGGAAAAGGACTTCTCCAGATTTTCTGAGGCATGGATGCCTCTAGCTTACACAGTGGCCATTTTTGGGAGTGGTTTCAATTGGGGAGCCACCATTTCAAAGAAGTTGAGAATTTGCATAAAACAAGCCCAGACACCGAAAGAAGGAGAGACTCCAGCTTTCTACATGGCTTCGTATTTACTAGATGTTATGTGTTCCAGGCACATCTTCACCGGCATGAACCTGAGATGGCATGTCGCAGAACTCCCGGTCCACATATATTTCAACATTTTATGGGAGAGCAGGTACAAAAAATCCTACTCCCTCATCTGCGATGAATTCATCGCATGCATTTATTTTATTATTTTCAAGAAAGAATGCCCGAGACTGTCAGTTGCAGCCAAAAAGATTATATCAGAGGTTGGCCACTGGTATCTAAATGAGCGTGATAGCTACATCAGGGTTTTTGGGGCCACCAGAGCACCACATATTTTACTTGTGCATGTCTTCGACTGGCTTGTAGTTGGGGAGATATGCTACCAGACCATCTTGCAAGGCTACAATGCCACTTTGGTAAGAAAAGGGTGTTCATACCTTATGGATTCCATGTAGGCTTCTACATGGTGAAGGACACCGCTCAGGCCAAGCAAGAAGGACTGAGCCAATTGGAGTTCAAATTCCAGACCGATCGATTCCGCAAACACAACCCAAAGAGTCTAGTCTTGAAACATGCCTCGCAAGTGTCATCCTGTTGTCCATATGCCCACGACAAGTTTGAAGATGAAGTCTTCATAAAAAATTCCCAGGACTGGAATGAAGTTGTGGCAAGGATGGTCGATCCCAAAATGATCAGGTTCAAAGCCATGAGCCTGGATGAATAGGTGACAATCCTAGAACAATCGTCTCAAGGGGCCTTCAGGGCCATAGAAGAAATGATAGTAGTTGAAGCAATCGACGCAGCAGAAGCCCCCTTGGTAGCCCTGGTGCAGGGTAGAGGTATCCCCATGGATCAAGACACACGAGAGAGGGGGTTATTCATGATAGAATAGGTGTAGTGGATAATTGATCAGCAATAAGATGACCCAGACCTCATAAGTATGACAAGGCTCCCCGACGACAACCTATATGAAATCCAGATAGGCCCAAGTGGCTCTGAACTGATAGACGTCGATGAAATTGCCGGGTTAGATGACCCTGAATTCNTCAGGGAGAGCAAGTACGCCAAACCCCCTAAGCAAATTGATAAAAATATATGATGATGATGAGAGCCCGGAGGTATCCCTTTTGACCTCTATACACATTGAAGAGGAAAAGGAACTAGAGAATACATCTTCTCCAGTTCCCGACGCTCAAGTTCAAGGGGTTCTACAAAATGAACAAGAAGTCAAGAGTGTCTTAGACATTGAGCTGCCCAATGCACCAGAAACCCAAGCAGACAGTCCAAAGGATGAGCCAGGGTTGGGATAGCAATAGGAAGAAGCTCCACAGCAGGAAATCGGTGTCTCAACAGCTGAAGATCAAGTAAGTACCGAGCCTACCCCTGATGCCTCAATTTCAATCTGTACTCAACTCCCCGATGAGTGAAAGACAGAAGTCGAACCTTCCAAACACAGGGAGGAAGTTCAAGAGCTTAGTCTTGAACAAGTGTATACCATCAAGAGTCTCGGGAATACACTCACCTGGGGAGATCAACAAATCCCCAAACCCGTGGGTGAAGTAGTCGACATACATGCCATCTCTTATGATTGGAAAAGGAAAGCTATCTTCCANTTTAGATTGCTCCATCCTCATCACTATGGAGGAATGTCTGATCAACACATAGCATTCTAAGACATCTGAACTTATCGGTGTAGGGATGGGAATCATAGATGATACCTTGGATAGAGATAAAAGAGATGAAGAGGAGTTGGTCGCTTCCTTGAAGGAATTGGAACATTTGCACCACTTGGTGAAATACTATCAAGACACCACACAGGCCACGGTGTTCCTAATGAGTGAATTCCATGAGGCCTACAACAAATTTATAGATGAGTGAAACCTATTCACTGCAAGTATATCTGAGCTCTAGGAAGACACCCTCATGGTACTTGCGACGTGCAAAGATATGGAGAGGTGGTACGAGAAAGCACAACAAGCCGTGGAAAGGGTCGACTATATCAGTGCGGTCCAACAGGGTTGAGATATGGAAGATCACAACATTCGGGTGTTAAAAGAGAGCATCCTTGATTGCATAAAGAAATTAGCCTAGTATTGGGCGAAAATGGCTTGGGAACCTCATTGGGAAATCCAAGAAAAATGGGCCAAGTGCAAGAAAAGATGTATCAAGATCAGCCAGGTGATGAAAGGCATCGACCTCCTCAAGTTTGGCACACTCGATGACTTTGTCAACTTGCGTGACATAGTCCAGATTCACACTGAACAAGACTCATCTTGGGCCTCAGAAATAACAAAATTAATAGATATGGCGCCAGGTCAAGTGCGACAGTTCATGTAGCATCCGATAAAAGCACAGGCTATGTTGCAACAATTAAGTGCCAGAATAGTCAAGTATCGGGCACATGTAGTAGAGATAAGAGAGATTCACTCAACCCCAATGGAACAATATATATTCTCATATGCCAACACATTCGAGGATCTATTCATCAAGTGGTTGGAGTACGAGAAGAGTCACCCACTTAAGTGATATCTTGAGATGACTCTTAGAAAAACTGATAGAAGAAAGCACCATGTGGAGAGTTTTGTTTTACTTAGTTTCACTTTAATTGTTATTTTTAGTTAATTTTATGTTATAAATAAGAGCATTGATCGATTAGTTAGGGGTCGATGGTCATTGTAAGAAACTCCCATTTTTTGTTTTGTTAAGAACTATTTCAGAGCTTCCTTTAATTAAGAAGTCCTTTGGGACCAGAGACAAGTTTGTATTTTCATAAAATGCGTGTGTGATTGAATGTGGAGAATAATTATTTCTTATTTCGTCTCATGAATGGATGCAGTAACGAGTAAGAGTTGTTAAATCTGTTGATAAGTTATCTGATTCAATGTTTTACAGTTCTTGTTTTTATTGATGAAAATAAATCATTGTGCTATTATGTGATTGATGATTAGAGTTGAGTGAATTATTTTACTTGACATTGTTTATCACATGCATGTTTTCTTCTGATAATTTGTATCTCAGTCAGTAATTGGAATATCCGCACGGTTACCGTATTAGTACTAGGCATGTGGTAAACGATCCATGTCTGCATGCTATAGTGAAAGGGTTATCCCAAGCTCAGCCTCTTCTCCAGTAGCTAAGCTTGTTCCCACTTTGTCAGTTAGTTGGATTATACCGGCTTTATCCTATATCAGTCCCATCTAAGAGAAAATACAAAAAGAGAATGCTTGAAACAAAGGAGAAAGCCTTCACAAGAAAACGTAAAGCCCATCGATTATTTTGGCCGGATCGCAAGATATGGAGAACCATACCACTATTAAATGTTTCAGAGTCTAATTGGGCCTCGGTGGCGAGTTTGGTTCCTGTTGTTGAGTTAAAGGGATTTAGGACCCCTCAACACACGAAAATCGAGGCGCAAGTTGGCAGTTTGAGATTTTTGCTAATTTTTGCATAATCATTCCCCCTGAGATAGAGGTACACAAGTGTGAGGTGGGTGAATTATGTCTCACTTTTCCACATGCAAACGTCGCTATGGACAAAACCCATGTCCTCAATTTTGTTATAGAGGCTTTCCAAAATTTCAAATTATTTGTAGTACCAGATTGTTGTTGATGCTGGTACTGGACAAGCACAACATTGGTACCAGATGAGTGCATAATTGGTACCAGAGGAGCTGAGTATTGGATGACATGGATTGTGGGTTCCAGATGACATGGAGTATGGGTACTAGATGACTGTGTAGGTATCGGTTGACTGTAGAACCTTCTGGTACCGGATAAGCGCAGTATTGGTACCGGACGAGCTGGTACTGGATGACATGGAGTGTGGGTACCAAATGACATGGAGTATGGGTACTGGATGACTATGCAGGTACCGTTTGACTATAGAACCTTCTGGTACCAGATGAATTGGAGTATTGGATGAGTGCAGTATTGGTATCAGACGAGTTGGTACTAGATGACATGGAGTGTGGGTACCAGATGACATGGAGTATGGGCACCAGATGACTATGCAGGTACCGTTTGACTGTAGAACCTTCTGGTACCAAATGACTTGGAGTATTGGATAACCTCCAGTGCAGGTACTAGAACAAGAACATTACAGGTACCAGAACATAGACAGTGCATGTACCGGAACTTGAATAGTACATGAACATGTTGCTTGGACATAGAAACATATGACTGAACCATCATCAACAAAACTATTGTATAATCATCATTTTAATCACTAAAAATATGGAATATTATGTATTAACCACATAGGATGAATAACAAGAGATAAAGGAGGTTTATGGTGTAATTAGTGATACATTATTGACGAAATGCGGGGATAAGTTGTAATGATGAGTGTATTTGTATGGCAGAAAATATGACAAAACTGGAGCCCAACACACCCCCAAACCCAAGGATTTGCATGTCCTCATGCAAACAACGTGAATAACTTATGATACTCTTCTAATAGATTTATGTGACATTGTTTCTTTTGTGTAGCTGTTGGTTCTTGTGGAATGACACTTTGGAAACTATCACATATTGAATTTCAAACAGAAAAACAAAATTATCATAAAAATGGAGGACAAATAGTGGATGGGGTATCAGAGTGATGGTGAATGGTGTGCATGTGGAGGATGGTTTATAGAATTAAAAATATTTGTACCATTTTTACCTCAAGTTACCCTTTCTTTGAATTCTAATGCATGTTGAAGTGGAAACTAGCAGAACAGGATGAAATGTTTGCAGAATCATGATGTAGGCTGTTGAAATTTGAAGATGAAGTGGAGCAAGGTCGTGAAATGATGGATATATAGGAGAGAGCATTGATAAATGTAGATCTACTGAGATTCCTTATGTCTCTCTCTCCCCCATGCCTGTTGGTTTGCACGTCCTCATGCACTCTTATTAGCATACAAAATTGTTGCAAGTTGAAAGAGGACTATCCGCAACCAATGCATGTTGACTGAAGGAGGGAAATGAAGTATGCCAGAGCTAAAATCTGTTGAAAATATCCTGCAAAAAGTACCCTAAAAAAATATTTAAATTTTTGTACTGTTGGTACAAGAACCTACTGGTTTCTGTACCAGCAGTACCGAAACAGAAAAATCTAAAAGAACTTAAACCGATATTGTTATTATGAGAGAATCAATATACATTGATGTCATTCTTAAAGAAACAACCAAAACTTAAACTTTATTCGTGCTTACAAATTTAGAAATGAAATTTATTTTAAAATATTACAAGCATAAAGGAAATTCTTATATTGCTTATTACATACGATTTCATCAATCATTAACAGTGTATGCTCAAGAAACCATCTTAATTACAATGGGGGATTTTCCCTCTCATCCTTGAACAAAAAAACATGAGGACATAAGTGGTCTTTAATAAATGAGAAACATATAGGAAACCAGTCATCCCTGTGTAATTTCTCAGAGAATTTATGTCATTCAAGTGATATTGATAAAGTTCGCATTTGAGTTTATTAGACTCCTACACTTATGGGTCCCACCTATAGGACAATGGCATCCTGGGTATGAATGACGGGGTCCTAATACCATCTTATGGACATTCTCAAATGGTAATTAGATGAGGTTCATTATCCTTTTGTTCAACCATGCATGCTTCTTCTTAAATATTTACACAAGTATATTGTTCATACGGACAAATATAGATTAGGAATATTGAAAGACATCAAAATCAGAACCCATTGCCAACAAGCCTATTCAGTACTCTGATGGGGTAATTTTGACATCTAAGAAATATCCTTCCCAGGCAGAATGCCCCATTTCCCACAAGCCTGTTTAGTACCCTGATGGGTTTGCCTAGTTATACCACAGGCTGGTACCCACTGCCAGCAGACCTGTTAAGTATCCCGACGGGTTAGCCTCTTACACCCATTTTCCATCAAAGGATATTGTCCCAATCTTTACCCTTAGAAAAAATTTACAGATTTCTTTCGCATGGGTAAATGGGGAAGCATCTTTGAAAACATTTTTACAGGATGGGATTGTATTGAGTTGGAAGATATTTTATAGATTGCATATAAAAGATTGTTCGTATGAAAAACAGACTTATGTATCGAGATTAGTCAAAAGACATATCATGGTCAAACTTACTTAATGTGTGGTGGATGAGGCCATGATAGAATGAACTAAAGATGCCTCTAGTCCCCGAGTTCATCTTCTCCATATAAGATTGTGTTCCCTCACAAGTAGAAGTTTCATTCACTCTCTTGCTACTATTTGATAAGAATGCTTGAATAACAAGTTCTGATATGAAACTAGGATGTACAAGTTACCTATGGGCATCATTATGCAAACCTTAAAGATTTTGTAAATCTTCATAATATTTTAAAGATTAGGCTTATGAACAACTGCTATTATTAATAGTCAAAAATATGTATGTAATAAGACGAAGAAAAATCTTAAGTTGTTTTGTTTTTTTATATTAGCTCACCATTATTATCTTCATCTCATTTCATTTATTTGAAAAGAAACATGAAAAAATGTTGCATTTATTTAGAACTAGGTTAACTAACATGCAAATTTTACTCTATCCTATCTAAGAAAAAGAAATCGTATTTCACGTGTAAGAATATTTCCAATGTAACCATGTGCATAACAGGTGTAGAAATACATTCATACTCGGGTTTGAAAGAGAAGCTTTAATGTATGCCAGAGTACGAAGAACCAACTTCTTTGATGATGATGTGAAGAGTTGTTGAAGAAACAAGTGGTGGTTCAATCTAGTTGTCATCTAGGACCAATGTTTGATATAGTCATGATGTTCTTGGTTCACTTGTTTGTTTAGACCACTATGCATGTCTCCCTCTATCATGCCTTACAGATCGTCTTATTTCAAATGACTAGTCTCATTAGTGCATAGAGGTTCTTCAAAAAGGCATATCAATAATTCCTCGATCTCAAGTTCTAGTGGTGGCTCTCCATCGGATGTGGTCCATGATTCTTTAGTCTCTCCTATAGGTTGGAAATGGTGATTACAAAATGATTTTATATCTTCTTGTGGATGTAGCTCATGGAACTCTCCTTTTTCTGTCACTTTCGAAGAGGCAGATAGGTTCTTGACTACTGTCAAGATTTTCTCTTCCTGAGAAGCAGAGATCCTAGCTGCTACTAGGATTTGAGAAAGTTCTTCCAAACTCTTGATCATATTTGAGTTCTTGTTGTTGGTTGATGGGCCCTGTTTCACACATGGATTACTGTAGAGGGGGGTTCTTACAGTGCCCAAATTTTTTTAAAAATACCAAAGAAATAAAAAGAAGAAAACTAAAAGAAAATGTAAGCAAACCAATTATATACTCAAAGTGCCATCATGCTACTAAGACCCTATTGTCACCAATTTATCTGTTCACACAAGTTAGCTTCTCTTCTCATATATATAAAAAATGGCTAATAATAATAAAACACAAATTCTAACTACTAAAAGAAAGAGGACAACCTAACTTTGGAGAAACCCCACTAAGGTGGATGTGTGGGCTCTTCCCTCACGTCTTACCTTCTTCTCTTCGCCCTTAGTTCATCCTTAAAATCACACCACACTTGGATGAAAATAAACATGCTTACATGAAAAGAAACACACTTGCATGAAAGGAACATTCAAGGCTTTGGAGAAATAAAAACAACCTACCTATGCTCTAATCCCTTTAGCACCTCCCTGGAAACAACGCCAAAATGTTGAGCTAAATATATGCACTATTAATTCTCACATTTAATTATCAACCGGAACTCGTAAGCTTCGATGTGCAAGCGTAGGAAATGCAGGATCAAAGCCTAGGCTAACCTAATATAAAGTCAACAAAACAATCTTCAAACCCACACTGCAAAAAATTAACACTAAGGATTCATCACTAAGACGTAGGAATAACTTAGTGCTATAAATGATTAGATCACATTATTTCATGCACTCGGGGTGATTTTCGTGTGATTAATCGGGGGTAGATTACTTAAGTTTTTTTTACTTCAATGATTATTTCCTATAGTGGATCCACACTTAAATGCAATAAAAGAAACAAGCAAACGGAAATGAAATTCATGATAGAAACTAACACCTTAGGAAGAATTCCAATGTGGAAAGGCCATATCTCACGAGTTAGACCTCTAATCTATCCATTGGTGATTGAAGCTATGTGAAATTAAAGTTCAAGGAATCCAAAGGTACGGGAAATAAAAACTAAGTGTGGGAAACTCAAAATCATCAAACTCAATCAACACCTAATATTCACTTAGACTCAAAACCACCCTTTTAAATGTGTACACCAATCATAAAGAAATAATGAGTGAATCAAATGCACAAGAGTAATGGATATTTAATACAATGGTCATTTAGAAGAAATGAATGTGAATACAAGCTTACTAATTTTCTGCTCTAAAAGACTTGCATTCAAAGAATAATACCTTTTGAATCTAACTAATTTTTAGGTAGAAAATAATGAATAAAGAGTGATACTTGTTTATTTTCTGCATTCAAAAGATTGTGTATATGATAAGGTCTTAATGAATTAATCAATCTCTGAAGCAATAAACAATAGAAAAATAGAAATGAGATGGAATGGAGATATGATTATGTAATGGACTACATCTAATTCATGATGGGTATATGTGTATGACATAATGGATTAGATTTGAAGCAAAGGGCGAATGTGTGGACATAATTCATGTGTGTGGCAGAGTATTTGTGGGAAGAATTGCAAGTGGAATATGAAGAGTTGGAGGGCGAACAATACCTTCTACAATTGATCTCTGTGTATGAACTGAATCTAGATAAGTATAACAACTGCAAAAGGTATGTGTTTATTATTGAAAATGGGTGGTAATGAATATGAAAGTTGATCATATAAATGTGATCTTGAGGAGTATTATTCCAATCAATTTCTGAAGAAAAGATAAGATGCACATATGGGAAGAAGGTTTGGAAATGAATTGAAATGCAATGAGAATGGATTGCACAAAACATAGTAGTGGGAACAATTAATGCAAATAACATATATCTAAGGGATTGGTGCACACAAATGAAGGGTAAAATGAAATCTGAGTTTTAATTACCAAAACTTATGTAAATGACAGAATTGAAATGCATCTAAATTGAATCCAATCAATAATCAAAACCAAAATTGAATTGCATGTAGACAAACAACACAATAATAATCTACAAAATAAATACAGTATGGCAACACTTACCCTCACTGAGGGGCCCTTCCCAGGAGGTCAGTGTTGCGAAGAAGGAATCAGATCAAGCTAGAAGGATGTTCAATGTGGCTACAACAATCAATTATTCATTGAGATAAAAAACTATGTTTTTACATGGCTAACAACTCCTTAAATCTTTCTCACAAGAATAAATCTCTCATTTACAAAATATTCATGAAACTAATGGCTCTTTCTTACAACTCTATGAGACTTATTTATACATGAATAATCATTGAGGAGTGGATGGGACCGAATCCCAATGCTTAGATTTCAAATTTTACATTTTTAGGCATAAATCCCAAAAATCTTGGTTTTAATGTAATTTGGGCAGATTCGAGTTAGGGATCCACCCATGTCTTCCAAACTAATTCACATTTTGAAAAAGTGCTCACGAGTTACTCAATTTCCATGTTCTAGACAAAACCCATTTCGTAGAATTTCTAGATCTGATGCCATCTGCATGGAAATCGAGGCACAAGTTGGCAGTTTGAGATTTTTGCTAATTTTTGCATAATCATTCCCCCTGAGATAGAGGTACACAAGTGTGAGTTGGGTGAATTATGTCTCACTTTTCCACATGAAAACGTTGCTATGGACAAAACCATGTCCTCAATTTTGTTATAGAGGCTTTCTGAAATTTCAAATTATTTGTAGTACCAGATTGTTGTTGATGCTAGTACTGGACAAGCACAACATTGGTACCAAACGAGCGCATAATTGGTACCAGACGAGCTTAGTATTGGCTGACATGGATTGTGGGTACCAAATGACATGGAGTATGGGTACCATATGACTATGTAGGTACCGATTGACTGTAGAACCTTCTGGTACCGGATGACTTGGAGTACCAGATGAGCGCAGTATTGGTATCAGATGAGCTGGTACTGGATGACATGGAGTGTGGGTACCGGATGACTACGTAGGTATCGTTTGACTGTAGAACCTTCTAGTGCCGAATGACTTGGAGTATTAGATGAGCGCAGTATTGGTACCAGACGAGATGGTACTGGATGACATAGAGTGTAGGTACCGGATGACATGGAGTATGGGTACCAGATGACTATGCAGGTACCATTTGACTGTAGAAACTTCTGGTACCGGATGACTTGGATTATCATATGACCTCCAGTGCAGGTACTAGAATAGGAACAATATAGGTACCGGAACATGGACAATGCATGTACCAGAACCTGAAAAGTACAGGAACATGTTGCTTGGACATAGAAACATAGGATTAAACCATCATCAACAAAACTATTGTATAATCATCCTTTTAATCACTAAAAATATGGAAAATTATGTATTAACCACATAGGATGAATAACAAGAGATAATGGAGGTTTATGGTGTAATTAGTGATATATTATTGACGAAACGTAGGGGGAAGGTGTAATGATGAGTGTATTTGTATGGAAGAAAATATGAAAAAACTGGAGCCCAACACTACCGATGGGATTTATTCCACTAGGTAACTTGACTAGGTCCCATATCTCATTCTTGTGAAAGGATTCTATCTCTTTGACCATGGCGTCCTTCCAGATTTTTCCCTCTGCTGAGTCGACTACCTCACCAAACGACTTGGGCTCATCATCGTTGGAAGTTAACACGAATGCATAATGGAAGTCGGGTAGACTATACCTTTTGACTATTTTTCTTACGTGTTCTGACCTCCTTATGACCGAGGTCAGTTTTTCCACCTCTTCTTCTAATTCAATCTGCTCATCTGAATCATCTTCTTCGTTCCTCAGTTCAAACCACACCGTATCAAGATTATTCTCAGCCTGAACAATTTCTTCAGGCTAAGACTTACCTTCAAATTCTCTAAAGACCACATCTCTACTGTACATTGTTTTCCTTGATGCGAAATCCCAAATCTTATATCCTTTCATTCCTTCTTTGTACCCAATGAAAATACACTTGACTGCCTTCTTGTCCAACTTGCTCTTATTTTCCTTGGGAACATTCACAAATACATCACATCCAAATACTTTGAGACTAGTATCAATGAAGGAGAGATATTCACCAGATATCTTGCATTGTTGACTACCTCCACCTAGATTTCTTTTGTGAGCCCAACACCACTGAGCATGCTCCTTGCCTTGTCCATCAACATTATGTTCATTCTCTTGGAAAATCCATTTTTTTGGGGGGGTATATGGTGTGGTATTTTGGCATTCTATACCACACTGCTTGCAAAACTGATCAAATTCTTTTCCACAGAATTCACCACCATTGTTAGTCCCCAACACCTTAATCTTCTTATCTTTCTGGTTTTCCACAAGAGCTTTAAACTCTTTAAATCTCTAGAAAAACTATGATTTCTTCCTTAGGAAATATATCCATGTCTTCCTATAAAAATCATCTATGAAGGAGACATAATACAGGGATACACCAAGTGAAGGCACTGAAACTGGGCCAAACACATCACTATGCACCAATTCTAGAATCCCATTTTCCCTTGTTGCTCCATATGGGAACGTCACCCGACTTTTTTTTCCATATATGCAATGTTCACAAAAGTCGACTTCTAAACCATGTTCAGGAAAACCTTCAACCATACCTTTGTTGTGCATATCTTGAAGTCTTTTTTCTCCAATGTGTCCCATCCTCTTCGTGCCATAGCATGGTCTAGTCGACTTTATGATGTCTTGTCAAGTCGGTTTGTACGGAATCATCCTGATTCAAGTCAATTTGAGTCGAGGTCGAGTCAAGTCAAGTCGCAGTCGATGTTGAGTCAACTTCAGGAGCAACTATGTTGTTGCATATAGTCAAGTCAACATTCCCTAACAATTTGTATATGGCTCCAATATTAGCTTCTTTCATTAAGACCATCACACCTCTGACCATCTTGCACGTATCCTTCTGAAATAGAGTATGCATGCCTACATCACTCATCTTGCTGACAGATATCGAGTTTCTTGCCAAACTCGAAATGTGTAGCACACCTGGAAGGGTTCTTTTCCTCCCATCCTGCAGTATCACTCGAACTCTTCCTTGTCCGACAATTTTGGTTGTCGAGTCGTCCCACAAGAACACATCACCTCCAGCATATCCTTCATACTAGCATGATCATTCTCTATGTGGTGTCATATGATAGGATTCTCCTGAGTCGATCAACCAAACATCTTGATCTGATTGTGTACTGGTCGACGCTAGGTACAAATCACCTCCCTTATCCAGGGTTGTCTTTCTCTTAGTCTACTGCATCTCGTCGTATCCTGTACTGACTTATGTTTCCTTCGTCTTGCAGTCCTTTTTGTAATTCCCAACTTTACCACATTTACATCATCTTCACATCGATTGAACCAGGGATTTAGATCTACCTTTCAAATTAGACTTTCTACCGAAGAATTTGCCTTTATCTCTGTCTACTGATCAATCTCTCATCACTAAAGCATCTTTGGTCGATCCTTCCATGTTCTTTCTTCTCATTTCTTCTGACAGTAGAGAAGCAACCACGTCTTCTAGTGCTAGTGTGGTTGTATTACTCCCTATAGCCACGACTAAGCTATCCCAGGAGTCTGACAAAGAACATAATAAGCTAATATGTTTCTCCTCCTCGGTGATTTTAATATCCATACACAATAACTGGATTAAAATGGTATTAAACACATTTAAATGATTAGTCACTGAACCATCATCACTCATCCTCATAAGATACAACTTCTTTATAAGAAACAACTTATTTACCAGATATTTTGACTGGTATAAGCTTCCCAAATTGTCCCACATTTTCTTGGTTGAATATTCACCTGAGACATTCAGTAGTACCAAATCTACAAGACAAAGATGAATCTTAATTCTTGATATTCTTTTGATTTTATCCCATTCTTCCGTAGAAATGATTGTCGGCTAGGTACCTAGAAAAACCACTATCCATTGTTCTTGATCTACAAGAAGATCTTCCATTTTAAGCTTCCAAAGCTCAAAATTATGGCCATTGAATTTTTCTATCTCTATTCTTGAGTTGCTCGCCATTCTTTACCACGATATTTAACACAATTTATGAATTAAAACTATTACTATACCTAGGGTTAGCTCTCATATTCAATATTGGAAAATCAATATCTAATACCACACGTCAAAGCTTAATGAAGCTTTGATACAATGTGTCTGTGTAGCCTAAAGTTCTAATACCAAATGTCTGATCTTAACTTTGCTATGATACCAAATGTCAGTAAATGAAACACACTTCCACACTAAACCTATAAGAAGAGAGGAATAATTTAATCAAGAACAGAAATGGAAAATCAAACACATAATACACAGAGATTTTACCCTAGAAACCCAAACTGGGAAAACCAACATTCCTTGAGCATTCTTCTCTCTTGTTGTCTTATTCAATCTGAATAAAAGTTTACATGTATAACCTTGGCCCACACCTAAGACACAATTGACATCACACCCTCTTTCTTTACACAAGAACAACCCTGCAACCAATTTGTCTTACATCTGCATGACCAACAACCTACATATAAATATTTCTCTAAATATTAGTTATCTTATTATTATCCTTTTACAACATTACAACACGGATCTTTATAGGCTTTACAGTAGGAAAAATCCTAAATAAATGGAGCCCAAAAATGGTTACGGATCCATGCATATCATTGGCTACAAATCCTGCGAATCTCAGGATGTCAGATTACCAGTCGACTACCAGTTTTCCTTCATTCGGTCTTCGGTCAGTTGTCTCGAGCCTGCACTTTGACTTCTTTGTTGATTGACCTCTTTGACTTGATGTTGATTCCTTTACCATGTCGAAATGCCTTGACCTTCGACTTCGAATTTACTCGATCGACTAACCTCGACCTTCCACTTGTTGTTGATGCACATCGACTTCGACCGTCAGTCGATCCACCTCGATTAGACTTTCACCACAAAGAATATAACAACCCAACACACACTGGTATGGTATTTTAGATATGCATGTGGCATGAAGGTGGTTACAAGTTATCCTTTCAATTATCTAGTGCCATAAACCTTTCAACATGTGTGTTGGTGGAAAAGTCACAAACAACTTTTTGGGCGATGAGACTTACATTAACTCCTAGAAATTTCTGAATGCGAAATCGATTTTTGGATCATCCAAATGTTGATCAACAATCAATATCTTATCTCTCGATCCCCTCTTTTTGCACGATGATCCCTTAATTCGACAATGTCTATGTGTAAACCCGATGTTTCAATGGTTTATATTAAGCCTCAATCCAAAGTATGAATAACTCAAGAAATTCATTGTTGAAAGGAGGATTTGAGCCTCGATTTCGATCAACAAATCTTGCATACAAAATCTAGAAAGAACCGATCCACACTATAATATTAAATCCATGTAACTATACCAGTTAACAC
>SNQJ01S0163084.1:6645-18630 GCA_010110895.2 Picea sitchensis | reverse complement strand
GATGTCGTAAGGTCCCTTCCAACTGTCCTTCATTCCCCACACACTTCCACTCCAAGAATTCTGAGAGCATAGATCTGATAATATTCACAATCTATCTTGACAAAGGCAAAACTCAAAACCACTCTAACCAAGCTAATAATTCCTAAGCCAAATCCAACTTAGCCCAATCCAAAAATCTTCAAAGCTAAATTTCTCCATGAGAGCTCCTCTCCTTCTATAAGATGAAGAGGATAAGGTGAGGAGGTTAGGATGATCCCACTAAATCATGAAAGCGAGTAAGATCCACACCATTCGGATGCCACCTCACCATGGAAGTTTCTCCTTCTAGAAGATTCGAGAAAACGCTTGTTTTTCCCACGTGTAGGCATTCTTGCACCCTGCCTATAGAGCAAATTGCGAACCTCTCGCAACCCAGCTGTGGTGTAGCCTGCGAGAATTAGGTATTCTCGCACCCTACCTATATAGCAACCTGTGAACTTCCTTTTTTATAGGGTTTTTACAAAGGAAAATGCAACTTCTTTTCTCAAGAAAAGTTTTTCTTCCTTCTCTCTTCAGGAACTTAGGCCATTGATGCCTCTGAAGGCAAGAGATAGGTTTACATCATTAACGGTCATAGGGATGACGAAAATAATGTGTAACAAATGGTTAAGGTAGAAATATGTATTTTCTCTCTGTGAACCCGTGATTTCGAATGGTCTTCTATTTGCCTTAGCTTAGCAGCTAGAGAGCTATTGGATGTAAGTCTGCAAGAGTGTCGGGGAAGGATTTTTGGGATGCTTAAGTCCTGCCGACCTCTAGAAACTACCTTTGCGGGGATACTGAGTTCAAACCCTATGAAAGGAGGGTGCCTCCTTCAAACCTTTCACTCGTGTGAAGAAGGGCTCATGCATGTGTCCTTAACCAACTCATGGCTAAGAGATTAGCACATAGACCACGAGATTTTTCGAAGGACCCATGTGACAAATATCTGGGAACCCTACGCTAGGCCCGAAAAGAGCTAAGCCTTTATGGCTTTAGAACTCCGGGTGTTTGGAGCTCGAAAGTGTTTCAACCTTATTATTTGTAAATCGGTCGAAGGAAATGATTGTCACAGATACCCATGATATTGACTGGCCCCTGGCGGTCTCCCTAACGATGGCAGATAGACCTTCCCCATCGTTAAACCCTGATCCATTTATCAATCACGAAGTAACACAATCCACAGATCTGAGGGTATTCGGGATTCCCCTTGGTCATTGGATCTACGCCAAGGTGAGTCCGATGAAGTCATACTTTGGGAGAACATATGTGTTACAACACTAAACTCCATGAACACTAGAGTTATGAATTGATGTGAGTTGTGGATCCGGGGATTCCTTTAAGAACCCCTCTTAACCGTTCGATCAACTAGTGGAGGGACCCACGTACGATACTTCGGTGAAGTCCTTCTTTGGGAGAGTGGGGAGGCCATAATGTTGAAACCCCCAAAGGCCAGAGATGTGAAGTAACGAGGACCATAGATCTAGGGACCCTTTGAGATCTCCCCTGGACATTAGATCTAGACCAGGGTCATCCCGATGTTGACCACTCCGGGAGAAAGGAGGAAACCACACCGCGAATCCCCTGAACACCAAAGTTACGAAGTAAAGGAGGCCATAGATCAAGGGATATATGTGGACACATCTCGACCGAGACATCTAAGGGCGTAGAAAGGCCATCAGTCTGGAGTGATGTGGCACAATGACATCATCCAGGGTGACATGGACCCACATTTGACATGCCACATAAAACCTAGATTTGTACGTTTTGTAGACCCTATGTGCCCATTAAAATGTGACATGTGTCACCCACTGTAAGGGCCACATTTCATCTCTTCCTTTCTGTGTGTCACTCGTGGCACATGCTTACTTGGTCCATCTGGCGGGTGGAGTACTCGGGACCCGCCTATCCTTACCTCTGCATCTAGTACGTCACCATGAGCGAGGGTGGACCCTTCGAGAGTCCGGGACTTCGGGACTCCAGAGGTTTGGAATGAAGCATCGAGGATAAGCTGAAAGGCCCAAAGGCCGGAGCCACATGGAGAGATTTTGGGTTCCTTCGAGAGTTTGGGAATTCGGGACTCCAGAATATAGGCATGCCAAAAGGAGAAGGGACGTTCAACGCTGAACGTCGAACTTCTCTCTAGCTCGTGTGTTAAATAAATACTATGTCCCGCCATTGGATTGGGTGGTGGATAGAACTCCCCCATGGATGTAGGAACTTGGGGATGGTATGAATGAGGTGGAACCACGTGGGCGCCATGTGGCCCATGTCTGATAATACCCGAAGAACTTAGGGAGGCCATAACTTGAAATCCAGAGCTCGATTTTGAGTCTGGTAGCAATCGTTAGAGAGCTACGATTGAGTAGAAAAGGATGGAGATCTCGGAGAGATGATTTGAGATGAGTAAAGTAAGTGAAATTTTGATGCCCCATCCCTAAAAGGGTACTTAGGGGTCGAATGTGTTACAAATTGGTATCAGAGCATGGTTACAACACTAGGCCTACTTGGGCTCATGAACGAGTCGCATAAAAACCTTGTTAGATAACTTTTAGGGGTAGCACCCTATTTTACCCTATTCTTAAGAGGATTATTGAAACCTCTACTGAAGGAAGGAATGAAACTTTATGTTGTTGTATATGTTTTGAAAAATTTGAGCTGTGTGTTATTCATAAAACTAGTAGATCATTAACTAACATAATTTTTTTTATCATAACTCAGGCAGTCAATGGACCGCATGAAAACTACAACATAAAGGATGGTGACACACCATGAATTGGGGGAAATCTCCCACAATAGAGAGGAAGAATCTGATGAAAGGAGGGCAATGGAGACCCCTCCAGATTTGGTTGAAACTGTAAGAAGCCTCATGGAATAATTACAGAGTTGTAAAGATGATAATGAAAGGTTGATAAAAGAGAAGAAAAATAAAATTGAAATTAATGCAGTTCTACCGCAAAGCTTATCAGATATACAAAGGAAGTTGCAACATGGACCAACATCCAATCATGTGGACATACATCATACGAAGAAAACCCAAAGTCCACATGAGATACGAAAGCATGGCCCTGAAAGTGGCCACACCACGAGAATCATCTCAAAGAAGGTCATACATGGATCCAAGAGACACTCATTGGAAGAATCCTCTGGTGAGGAAACTGACAACTCCCAAGAATATTCTAGTAGCAAAACTAGTTCACATTCCTAGAGGAAGAGAAAGAAGAGGAAACATTCCAAGAGCCATGACCCTGAAGAGTTCAAGAAGGCCAAAACACCCACTTTCAATGGATAAATTAAGAAGGGGGAAGAAACTGAAGTTTGGATACTTGGCTTGAAGAATTACTTCAGAGTCCATGACTACTCTTAAAATTTAAAGGTTCAAATAACCATTTTTGACCTGAATGGAAAGGCCTCCATTTGGTGGGAGGACTTGAGGAACGTGAAAGGAATCCATGAGAAGGACTTTTCATGGAAACAATTTGAGAAATACTTCAAGAAGAAGTATCTGTTAGAGAAATACTTTGATGGGAAGACCAAGGAGTTCTATGAAATCAAGTTGGGACAACTTCCAATAGATAAATATATCAACAAATTCCTTGAGCTAATAAGTTATGTACCCTACATAAAGGATGAAAAGGTAAATATGAAACTATTTATTAGTGGACTGCCTCAGTCCTTCTGGGAAAAATTTGAGTTTGATGAGCCAAAGACCTTAGAATACACTATTCGAAAGGAAAGGTATTGCTATGAGCAATTCAAGAATAAGACAAAACCTCATGAGAACTAGAAGAAGAAAAGTAGTTCAAGATTCAAGAAGAAGGGGTTCAAACCCTCAAGATTTAAGAACCATGGAAAAGGTTCTAAGATGAGCCTACCTACTAAAAGTGTATATCAGCAAAATTTCCCCTCTTAGAGTGGAAATAAACCCTTTGGAGCAGCCTCAGGTAAGACTGATAACACAAAGAGAGAACTCTTGAAATGTTGTGGTTGTGGAGAAGAACATCTGCTGAGAGACTACCCATATAGGCAAAAAAACAATAGGAGGATCTACAATGTACAAGAGGCTACCAAAATCAATGATGTGGCTAGGAGCATGCCACAAATTTATGCAGCCTTGGATAATAGACAAGCCGACCACCAAGATTCAGTGGTGGAGATGGAAGGTATGATTTCCAACCATCTAGTTTCCATTTTAATTGATCCTAGTTCTAATTTGAGTTATGTTGCCCCTCGAACTATTGAGAAATGTAAATTGCAACAAGTTAAACATGTTAAATCATGGCTGGTACAACTAGCCGCTGGAACCAAAAGAAAAGTAACAAAGGTCATACCATCATGCCAATTCATTATGAGTGGATTTCCCACCCAAGCGAACCTAAACATACTCCCTTTAGGATATTATGATTCGTTGATTGGCATGGACTGGTTGGTTGCCCATAAAACCAAGTTGGAATGCTACAATAAAACTTTGGAGTGTGAAAATGGAGAAAGGAGAAAGGTAACCCTACAAGGGATTCAAAAGTCTGTCTCAGTGAGACAAATATCAACCCTTCAAGTGAAGAAGTATTGCAGAAAAGGATTCCTTTTATATGCAATACAAGTGTTGGACTATGTTGAGAACAACAAACCAAGCCTAGATGACCATCCTATATTAAGAGAGTATAAACATGTGTTCCCAGAAGAGGTACGAGGTCTACCTCCAAGAAGAGATATTGACTTTTCAATAGAACTTGCACCCAGAGCGGTGGCATTGTCTAGAACACCTTATATAATGAGTACACCAGAGATGGTTGAGGTCAAGCTACAGGTAAAGGAAATGATGGAGAAAGGCTACATTTGGTCTAGTGTGTCTCCATGGGGAGCACCAACCTTGTTTGTGAAAAAGAAGGATGGTACACTTAGGTTGTGCATAGACTATAGGAAACTCAATAAGATGACCATAAAGAATAAGTATCCCTTGCCAAGGATCAATGAATTGTTTGACCAATTAAGGGGTGCTACAATTTTCTCCAAGATTGACTTGAGGTCTGGATACCATCAGGTCCGAATTAAGGACAAAGACATCCACAAAACAACCTTTAGGACAATATATGGTCACTATGAATTTGTGGTGGTGCCATTTGGATTAACCAATGAACCAACCACTTTTATGTTCTTAATGAATAATGTACTTAGTAAGTTCTTAGATATTTTTTTATTGGTTTTCATTGATGATATCCTAATCTACTCCAAGAATAGGGAAGAGCATGAAGACCATCTTAAACTAGTACTTCAAGTACTAAGAGAACATCATCTCTATGCTAACTTTAGTAAGTGTGACTTCTTCCAGAAACAAGTCCATTACTTAGGCCATGTTATTTCTGAAGAAGGGGTGGCAGTTGATCCTGACAAGATCAAAGCCATTATGGATTAGCCTACCCCAAGGGATGTATCTGATATCATATCCTTTATGGGCCTAGCATGATACTATAGGAGGTTCATAAAAGGATTTTCCAAGATTGATTTCCCATTCACTTCCCTTCAAAAAAAGGGCTTTAAATTCCTTTGGACATCAGAATGTGAAGAGAGATTCCAAGAGCTGAAATGCCTTCTAACCAATGCACCTATGCTGAAGATTGCAGATCCAAACAAGGACTTCCTTGTGTGTACATATGCTTGCAAGGAAGGACTCAAAGGAGTCCTTATGCAAGAAGAACATGTAATTTTCTACAAATCCAGAAAATTGAATGAGCATGAAATCAATTACGTGACCCATGATCTAGAATTGGCTGCCATAGTGCATGCTTTAAAAATGTGGAGGCATTACCTCTTGGGTAGAATATTTGTGCTTATGATAGACCATTGTGGGTTGATGTACCTATTTGATCAACCAAAACATAATGCTAGACAAGTTAGATGGATGGCTCTCCATAGTGAGTTTGATTTTGAAATCAAACATATCAAAGGAAAAGAAAATAGAGTGGTTGATGCCCTTAGTAGAAGTATGATAGTGATTCACTTGGCAACTGTAAGCACTTGTGAAACGAATGTCAGGGAGAGAATCAAGAGTGCACAAGAAACAAATGCATTTTTCGAGACTATAAAATCGTACTTAGAACAAGAGCCAACAGGGATGAAGTATGAAGGTTATCCATTGCTAAATGATGGCCTGTTAAATTACAAAGGTAGGTTGTATATTCCAAATTGTGACAACGTGAAGAGGTTCATGATGGATGAACTACACAAAATACCATCTACTGGTCATCTTGGTTATCAGAAGATGATCACAGCCACTAGGAAACTGTTTTATTGGCCCAGATTGAAGAAGGACATAGCTTATTATTTAGCTAAATGTCTAGAATGTCAGCAAGTTAAGGCATAACACCAAAATCTAGTAGGGTTGTTACATCCCCTACCAATCCCAGAATGGAAATTGGAAACCATCTCCATGGATTTCATCACAGGATTACCAAAATCAGCCAACAGAATGATGCCATCATGGTAGTTGTGAACAAATTGAGCAAGGCTTCTCACTTCATTCTCGTCAAGTCAACTTGCAAGGCAATAGATATTGCCAGTATTTTAATGAAATAAATATTTACGCTGCATGGCATGCCTAAGGAGATCATATCTAACAAAGATACAGAATTTACTTCAAGCTTTTGGAAATCTTTATTTGTTGGTTTTGAAACTAAATTGTTATTTAGCACAACCTATCACCCTCAAACTTATGGACAAATATAGAGGGTAAACCAAGTGTCAGAGGACATGTTAAGGATGCATGTAATGCATATTCCTAAGAAGTGGGAAGACTACCTACCACTGGTAGAGTTTGCCTACAACAATGGCTATCAAGAGTCGTTGAAGATGATCGCTTTTGAGGCCCTCTATGGTAGACAATGCAAGATTCCAATCAGCTTGGATAACCCAGAAGATAGAATTACAATCGGGACAGACATGCTGAAAGAAATGGAACAACAAGTAATTCAGATAAAACAGAACCTGAAAGTGGCTCAGGATAGACAAAAAAGCCATGCAAACAAAAAACGGACTCCTAGAGAGTTCAAAACAAGGAATTAGGTGTATCTCAGAGTTAGACACAGGAAAAGATCCTTGAGAATAGGATCTTATGCCAAGCTGGCACCTCGGTATTTTGGACCCTTTGAAATCTTGGATAAAGTGGAACTTGTAGCATATAGTATAACACTTCCTCCCACGGTGAAGGCACATAATGTTTTCCATGTTTCGCTATTAAAGAAATGTGTGCATGATTCTAATCATACAATTGACTGGTCTGTGATTCAAGTGGAACCAGAGGGAGAATTCCTGCTAGAACCACGATACATAATATATAGGAAGGAAACACCACTCAAGAACAAAACCATTGCACATGTCAAGGTGCAATAGAAACACTTTGGTCTAGATGAAGCTACATGGGAAATGGAGGATTCCATGAAGCATGCATACCCATTTTTGTTTACTTCTATACATACAGAGCACATCAACAGATAGAACATCGAGGACGATGTTTCTTTAAGGATGGGGGGATTGTGATACCCATGTTTCCCCTTGTTTGTAAATATAACTATAACTGGACAAGAGACTATGGCAGACTAGATATGTGTGAATGTTGGATTTAATGAACCTTTTTGTTATAAAAGGTCAATGTATGTATTTTCTGGTATTAATAGAAAATGGATAAGTGTTGCATAACTACTGAAAGGGGGGTTTTCCAAGATAGACGATGGTTCTATGAGAGATATGGTGAGGGGTACTAGAAATGGTTGAGATGACCCCCCACCAAACTAGTACCTCATTGGATTTAATGGCTCAGACCCAGAACAATCCTTTGACCTAGAAATGAATAACCAGTCAGACTGGTAGCTGGAAGAGTCATCCTCAAGAGTTAATGAGGAGATGGGGCAGAGTACCCATCTGTAAGACTTACAGACTTGACCACGAGCTGTGAATTTGGACCCACACAAACATGCTGAGGAAGGCAAGAAAAGAGGTAATTCGTGGGTAGAGGCAGAGGGGCGATAAATCAGAGTCAAAAGACCAATCTTGAGAAGAGAAAAGAGCTCTTGCAGTGCTATGGTTTGAGGAAGAATGAGGAAATAAACTCGTTCTGGGTGCAAGAAGATGTCAGCAGGGTTTTCAGTCCAAGCTAATAAATGAGGCTGGTGGGTGACTGTAGAAGTACTCAGTGCAGACCTCCTTGCTTGGTACAGAGAAAACCAGTTGCCAAGATTTTGTGGGAGGAGGAGCGTAACCTCTGTTCCTGACTGTCGCTGAGAAAGAAGAAAGAGTCTCTCTTAGAGAATCATGGTCTAGCTCGGGGGTGGCTAGTAGTAAATCCATTCAGGAGTGGCTATGCCTATGGTTGGGTAGAAACAGGCACCCCTTTCAACAGTCGCTTCACGAATTCTGTTTTTCTGATAAGTATTTTCATACTCTGTGTATTGAAATGGAAATGATGATTGAATATATTTATATGTCTATGACTGAGTTATGTATGGAATGATTAAGGTAGAAATATGTATTGTCTCTCTATGAACCCATGCTTTTGAATGGTCTTATTTTTTCCTCGGCTTAGTAGCTAGAGAGATATGGGATGTAAGTCTGCAAGAGTGTTGGGGAAGGAGTTTTGGGATGCTTAAGTCATGCTGACCTCTGGAATCTACCTTTGCGAGCATACTGAGTTCAAACCCTACGGAAGGAGGGTACCTCCTTCAGAGCTTTCACTCGTGTGACCAAGGGCTCATGCCCATGTCCTTAACCAACTCACAACTAATATATTAGTGCATAGCCCATGAGAGTTTTCGAAGGACCCATGTGACCAAGATCTGAGAACCCTGCACTAGGCCCGAAAGGAGCTAAGCCTTTCTGGCTTCAGAACTCTGGGAGTTCGAAGATGCAAAGTGTTTTGACCTTACTATTTGTAAATCGGTCGAAGGCAAATGATTGTCACGGATACCCACGAGGTTGACCGACACATGACAGTCTCTCTAACCATGGCATATAGACCTGTCCCACCTTTAAACCCTGATCCATTTATCAATCACGAAGTAATGCAAGCTGCATATCTACGAGAGTCCCCTTGGCCTTTGGATCTACGCCAAGGTGAGTTCGGCCAAGTCCTACTTCGAGAGAACATAGGTGTTACAACACCAAAATCCACGAATGCCAGAGTTACGAATTGATGTGAGCTGTGGATCTGGGGAGTCCATTAAGAACCCCTCTTAACCATTCGATCAACCAGTGGAGGGACACGCATACAATACTTCGGCGAAGTCCTTCTTAGAGAGAGCGGGGAAGCCATAACGACGAAACCCCTGAAGGCCAGAGTTGCAAAGTGACAAGTACCATAGATCTAGGGACCCTTCGGGATCTCCCCTTACTGTTAGATCTAGACCAGGATCAACCTGATGTTGACCACTCCAGGAGCAAGGAGGAAACCACATCGCGAATCCCCTGAACACCGAAGTTACAAAGTAACAGAGGTCGTAGATCAAGGGATCTACGTGGATGCATCTCAACCGAGAGATATAAGGTCATAAAAATGCCATCAGTCTAGAGTGACATGGCACAATGACGTCATACATGGTGACGTGGACCCACATTTGACGTTCCACGTCTCACTTGGATTCATACATTTCGCAGACCCTTTGCTCCCATTAAAATGTGACACATGTCACCCACTGTAAGGGCCACATGTCATCTCTGCCTTTCCATGTGTCACCCCTGACACCTGCTTACTTGGTCCATGTGGCGGGTGGGGTACTCGGGACCCACCTGTCCTTACCTTCGCGTCTAGTACGTCACCATGAGCAAGGGTGGACCCTTCGGGAGTCTGGGACTTCAGGACTCCGAAGTTTTGGGGTGCAACATTGAGGATAAGCTGAAAGGCCCGAAGGCCAGAGCCACATGGCAAGATTTTGGGCTCCTTCGGGAGTTCGGGAATTCAGGACTCCGAAAGATAGGCGTGCAGAAAGGAGCAGGTACGTTCAATACCGAACGTCGAACGTCCTTCTAGCCCGTGTGTTAAATATAGACCATATCCCGCTGTTGGATTGGGTGGTGGATGGACCTCCCCCGTGGATGTAGGAACTTGGGGATGGTACGAATGAGGTGGAGCCACGTGGCCCATGTCTGATAATACCCGAAGAACTTCGGAAGGCCATAAATTGAAATCCAGAGCTCGATTTTGAGTGTGGTAGCAGTCGTTAGAGATCTACGGTTGAGTAGAAAAGGATGGAGATCTCAGAGAGATGATTTGAGACGAGTAAAGTAAGTGAAATTTTGATTCCCCATCCCTAAAAGGTTACTTAGGGGTCAGGTGTGTTACACACCAACATGGCAAAGCTCAAGGAAATGTACATCTTAATTGGAATCACGTTAGATGGAGGCATCTTAGTGATGTAATTATCTGAATCATTGATTGGAGACTTCTAAAACCGAGACATTATATTTATCAAGGAAATGTACATCTTAATTGGAATCACGTTAGATGAAGGCATATTAGTGATGTAATTATCTGGATCATTGATTGGAGACTTTTAAAACTGAGACATTATCTTTATCCCATTCAATTACTCAAATAATAGAATAAGTATGTAGATTCTCTTTTTCAAATATAACCATATCTATCATGAACTCAATGTGTTAACAAATGAGTTATCCATAAATGTAATGAATGGTGAAGAAGACATTCTTCACCAAACTAAAATCAAAGAGGAGGTCACCTCGTCTCTACCTCGGAGACAACTTTTTTATTAAAATCAAAGAGGAGGTCACCTCGTCTCTACCTCAGAGACAACTTTTTTATTAGAGATTTGTTTTTGGAAGGAGATGATATGAAGACTCAATAGAATTTGTACAATGAAAAATATTTTGGGTTATGGTCTTCTACCCTATCGTGAAGGATACTTTGATTATTTACTTTAGCTAATTTTGGCTTTTTAACTTTCATTATATTTATGCTTTATGATGTAAATAATGTTTCAATAATATTTTTTATAACTCCCAAGCTTATATTTGATTTGATTAAGTAACCAATGCCTTTATGGTTTTTGTAAGCTCCAAACACTTACAAAATATAATATCACCATTTCTACTTGAAATAAAAATATCACATTGCTTTTCTTATTCATATATATAATACTTCAACAAATATAAAACGTTATAATATTAAATATTTTAAAAAACTTGGATATTATAAAAATTAATAAAAAGACTAAAAAAACATGAAATATATAAGTGGATATTATAAAAATTAGTAAAAAAACTAAAAAAACATGAAATATATAAGTATATACACAATGGTGTCATCAAACACTTACAAAATGTAATATCACCATTTCTACTTGAAATAAAAATATTACATTGTTTTTCTTATTCATATATATAATACTTCAACAAATATAAAACGTTATAATATTAAATATTTTTAAAAACTTGGATATTATAAAAATTAGTAAAAAGATTAAAAAAATATGAAATATATAAGTATATACATAATGGTTTCATCAAAACACAATGGTGTCATCAAATAAACAAGGGAAATAGTTGCAAAGCAGTTAGTCTCCACCTAGTTTGTATTTGATGTAAGTGTATTTGCTAATAACAATCCATACATGTAATTAAAGTTGTTAATTTGCTAATAACAATGCATACATGTAATTAAAGTTGTTAGAAATTATTATAACATACATGTAATTAAAGTTGTTAGAAATTATTATAACATACATGTAATTAAAGTTGTTAATTTGCTAATACCAATCCATACATGTAATTAAAGTCGTTAAAAATTATTATGACATTGTACTTGATGTGAAGTGCATTTGCTAATAACAATCTATACATGTAATTAAAATTAAAGTTGTTAAATTCTTGAGATTTTCCATTTCAATTGAATTCATAATTAAAATTCAATGAAATTGAATTCATAATTAAATTTTCCATTTCAATTGAATTCATAATTAAAGT
>SNQJ01S0163083.1:11079-21473 GCA_010110895.2 Picea sitchensis | reverse complement strand
TCAATAATTTATTTTGTATTCACTTTGAATTATAGTACACTCATCACTTCACTTTATTATTTACCTTCTAAAACATCTTAAACCACTTTGACTACTTTGACCTTTTTGGGCTTCTATATGACATATGAGGGTCCTCCACCTTCATAAGGCCATAACTTTCAAACTGTGAGGAGTTATGTGACGTTCCACATACCACCAGAAATTGAATGACATGTACTATCCATATAGAATAGTATTACCTACAAATATATCAAAACTCATACCATTATCCATCAAACAAACTTTGATCCATTACCCAAACCTAGGTTTTCCAACTTCTTATGGCCATAACTCTCTAACCGTGAGGACTTATGTGACGTTCAACATACCACCGAAAATGGCATGAAAAGCACTACCATATAGGATATTTTAACTGACAAATTCACTGACCTTCATCTCATTATTCCACAAATAATTATGGGTTCCCTAACCATACTTCTAAGATAACTCAATCTGCAAAGTGTCTTCCTGTGAGGGCTTTCACCATAAGGGGACCACTTTGGAGTTCATCCTTTGTGCTATCAGGATTTATTAAAGGGTTGACATCAATGAAAACCAACTTTAATCAACAATCTCCCCCTTTGACATTGATGGCAACACTCTGATGCAAAACTGAAATTATGTCATGCAATATTGAAGTCATATCAGTCACGCTCCCCCTGGAAACATGCCTCTGTCCTCTTCATCTCTGTGACCATTTATACCCCTAGAACCATGCCTCTTTCCTATGCATATGATGAATATCTCCCCCTTTTTCATCAATGGCAAAGGTATATTTCCATCTAGGGTTGCTCCCCCTGACTGAATTGTCCTCTTTATGGTGCTTCCTCCTGTACATCTAAGACATATAAGATAAGCATTCAAAATCATTCATTTTGGAGTAGAAATAACTTCGAGTCTCTAGAAAATATACTCAAAGGATTCATGTGGAAGTGGTTTTGTAAATATGTCTTCCACTTGTTCTTCTGTGCCCACATACTCAACTCTGATGTTCTTTTCTGTAACATTCTCTCCTAGAAAGTGATACTTTATTGGAATGTGATTCATCTTGGAGTTCATCACTGGGTTTTTTGAGATATTGATAGTACTTTTATTATCACAATATATTGGAATGGGCTCATCATAATCAATCTGTATATCTGTCAAACTTTGTTTCATCCAAAGAACCTATGTACAACATGATGCTGCTACAATATACTTTGCCTCGGTTGTAGATAAAGATATTGATGATTGTTTCTTGCTTATCCATGATACTACACACTCACCCGAGTAGAATGTTATTCCACTGGTTCTTTTTTAGTCATCAATACAACCTGCCCAATCTACATATGTGTAGGCAATAAGTGATATATTCTTTCCTTTTGGATACCATAATCCAAAATATTTTTTTTCTTTGAGATATCTGAAAATCCTCTTCACTACTAATACATGTGATTCCTTTGGTGCTGCTTGAAATCATGTCACATGTCCAACTACCTGCATTACATCTGGTTTGTATGTTGTCACATATAGTATTCTTCCAATCATTGATATGTATTTCCTTTGATCTGTAGATTTTGAATCATCATCTTTTCTCAATTTGGAACTGGTTTGCATGGGAGTGATAACTGGTTTACAATATTCCATTCCGAACCTCTTTACCATTTCTTTGATATACTTGGTTTGAGAAATAAAAATTCCTTGGTTTATTTGACGTATCTGAAGTCCCAGAAAGAAGGATAGTTCTCCAAGTAACAACATTTCAAATTCGTTCTGCATATCCTTTGCAAATTTCTGGCTTAACCTGTCATCATCACTACCAAAAATAATATCATCAACATAAACTTCAATTAATAAAATATTACTTTGAATTACCTTGATGTAGAGGTTGTTGTCTTCACTTCCTTTTATGAACCCTTCCTGTTGTAGATACTTATCCAGTCCAGAGTACCATGCTCTAGGATCATGTTTTAGACCATACAAGGCCTTCTTTAATTTACACACATAATTTGCATTCTCTAACAACTTAAATCCTTTTGGTTGTTCAATGTAGACTTCTTCTTTAAGTCCCCATTCAGAAAAGTTGATTTTATGTCCATATAATACACTATAATATTTTTGGAACATGCATAAGATAAAAGAAAACGGATTGCTTCCATTCTGGCAACTGGGGAAAATGTCTCTTCAAAGTCGATTCCTTCAATTTGTGCATATCTTTTACATACCAATCTAGCTTTGTTCCTTGTAACCTATCTATCTTCATTCAATTTATTATTGAAAACTCATTTTGTGCCGATCACATTCTTATTATTTGGTCTTTGAACCAATTCCCAAGTGTTATTTTTCTCTATTTTATCCAATTCTTCATCCATGGCCTTATTCCAAAATTCATCCTTGTTGGATTCTTCAAAACAGTTTGGTTCAATTGTAGATAAGAGTGCTAGGTGTGTTTGTTATAGTGAATGGATTCTTCTTCTAGTCTCAACTCCTGCATATTTGTTTCCGATAATCTGATCTGAAGGATGATTCTTCTATACTCGTCTTCTAGGTGTTTTTGGAGACACTTTCTGAACTTGCTCTTCTTTTTCTATCAGATTCTCTTCATCTTCCTCTTCTACTTCTTTGTCATCTTCTGCTTCTTCTTCTAAAAAGTGTTCCATTTATTTATTTTCTTCTTCCTTTGATTTGGGTCTTCCTGTTTCATCAATTGTTACGTTAATGCTTTCCACAACTTTGTTCAATCTCAGATTGTAACACTTGTATGATTTCCTTGTACTTGAGTAACCAACAAGTACTCATTTTTCCACATGAGATTCAAACTTTCCCATTCTTCCATCTTCTCTTTTGATGTAGCGTTTGCTTCCAAAAACTCTGAAGTGCTTCACATTTGTTGGTCTTCCTTTCCATAGCTCGTAGGGAGTTTTGTCAGTGTTTTCTGAGCATTACTCTGTTTTGAATGTGAATTGTTGTATGCATTGCCTATGTCCAAAATATATCTGTCAATTTGGAATCCATTAGCATTGTTTGAGCCATTTCCAGTACTGTCATGTTCTTTCTTTCAAAAAATTCATTCTGTTGAGGTGTCCTAGCAATGGAGAATTGGATTTTTATTCCATGACTTTTGAAGTAGTCCATAAATTCCTTTTAAGTGAACTCTCCTCCATTAACATATCTCAAGAATTTGATTTTTGAATCCATTTCATTTTCAACCATTTCCGTGTAGATATTAAGGTTCTCAAAAGCTTCTGACCTATTCCTGAGAAAGCAAACTATAGTCATTCTTGTATAATCATCAACTAATAACATAAAGTATTTCTCACCTTTTAAACCCTTTGTTGTAGGTGGTCCAACTAGATCAGTGTGCACAATTTCTAGTGGTCTTGTCATTGAATATTCTTTTGATTTGAACCTGGTCTTTGTTTTCTTTCCTTGTTGACAATGCTTGCATAAAGTGTTGGTTGGTTTCGTGATCTGGGGCATTTATCTGACTGCTTCTCTTTTTCTGACTTTGACAAGGTTATCAAAATGTTTGTGACCCATTCTTCTGTGCCATATCCAACTTTCATCTTCCTTTCCTAGACACCACTTTTCATTTCCAATTTCACTTAACACATATATGTTGCTTGAAGTTCCTGCAGGTGTAGTAATCAATTTTCCTAAACCTTCTTTTCTTATCTCGCAATCTTTTGAATTGAAAGTAACGTTATGAACTTGTTCACACATTTCACTCACACTTAGAATGTTATGTTTCATATCTTCTACTAGTATAACATTTTCTTCCTTTGTATTCTTGTTCCCAATTCTGACTGTGCCTTTTCCAATGATTTTAGTTGAATCATCATTTCCGAAGGAGACCGATCCATCTCTTTCCTTTCTTAATGTAAGAAACATGTCTCTATCACATGTCATGTGTTTTGAACAACCACTGTCAACATACCAACCACGTTTCTTCTACTTAGCTTGTAGAGTGAGTGTGCATTCTTCATTGTTATATTGATCCTGCTTTCTTATCCATGTCATTTTCTGAGGTTCATGTCTGTGACTATTTTTATTATGTTGTAGTTCTCTAGGAGGGATTGTCATTCTGCAATCTTTGGCCATGTGTCCAAAATTGTTAAATTTGTAACATTCCACTTCAGTGCTCAAAGATTCAAACCGTTTGTAACTTCTTCTCTGTGCTTCAATAGGCCTTCTTGGATAACCCATTTGTGTATGACTTTGAAAGTTGTTTGTGTTCCTGTTGTTAGCTCTACAATTCACAACTTTAGGTCCAAAATTATTGCATGCATAACATAAACCAAAAAATATAGTTTGATACTTGGGAGTTGAAGATATTCTTAAAGGAGGTACTCTTATAAATTCTTCTTCTTCCTAAGGCCTATCTGTTGGTTGTTGATTCTAAAATCTGAATCTTCTCGGTGGAGGAGTATCCCTGTAATCTTCCTTGTAGATCCTCCTATCCCCCTTGATTGTTTATGCATATCTTTTTGGATATGTTTCTTTCTCTCTTGTTTTGGATATTGATCCTTTTTCTATCTAATTGTATATGTTAGCACTTTGTAAATTTTGTCCAGATGAATAGACAAACAACAGAGGCAATTGTTTCAACCTACTTTAGAGTTGGTCACTAGCCTGCTCAACTCAAAGAGGGCTCTCTCGTGTCACTGGGTATTTCTTTGATAATCAGTGGCTAGATTTGGTTTGTTTTGGGGGGTTTTATAAAGTTGTTGGCGAGGAAGCAGAGGGACACTCAGGGCTATGGAGTCGAAATCATGAAAGTGAATCAAAACAATGACTGGCTGGTAGAACTACCCAGAGGATAAAGGCTAAATGAGGAAATGAATATGAGTTGTAAATTGAGTTTAATCAGAGTGGTAAGAGGAATGAGAAAACAAATAACTGCATTAGAGCATTACCGAAATGAATTTTGAATTATCTAGGAACATAATTACACAGTTTAAATTGCTTGAGTCGAGAGCATCACAAGACGAATTATGGGCCTTTAACTCTCTAATTCAAACAAAAGAAAATGTAAATGGAATTAACAGATCACAGGAAATACATACAATGAATGAAGACAAAACTCATATCACCACCATTAGAATATTTTCATAGAGACTTCAAAATCTTCTGCATATGTATTCAATTCAGCTCCAGAAAAATACAATAGAGTTAAGAACAACTAAAAAATGTTCCCTTTCACTTCTGCCAACATTAATACATTCAGACCCTCTATCATTTATACAATTCGATTACAATGGTTGAAACTAAAACGTTTTAGTTTCTAAAACTGACTACAATAATTACAATCCAATGGTTTCGGTAGGCGAACCAATTTACAATGATTAAGGAAAAAATGTTTCAAAAACCAAGGACATATTTCTTTGACTCCTCGACTTCCTCTTCGCCATCTGTCTGGCTCTGATCTCCTGTCGAATTCGACCATATGGTGACATCCGGAGGCTAGTTGTTGGCCCCTGGAAAATGGCATTTTGTCTTGTCGAGCCGCACAATCTCCTTCCACTGTGAGTCAAAAGTAATCTCGTAATCCATCATTTCTTTTATCAGAATCTCCAAGTCGATGCAAGTAGCATAAGTCATAGTTGACAGCCTAATATTTACTACCTTAAACTGATTTAAATTCAAATTTTGAATGATCCATTCTACATTGGGTGAGGAGAGAATTGTATTCCTCTTGATCATATAATTTCCCATTGCCATCCCAAAATGATGGGAGGCCCGTGATGAACAATTGTTCAAATGTATCCTTAAACTCTTGTATACTCTGCTCCATCTTCATGGCTTTGGTTTGAAACGAATTGATAAAACTGTGCTTAGCGATGATCCTCCTAGCCCAAATGATCAGTGCATTTCTGTCTTTGAACCCAATGGTCTGGAGTTCGACAGTGGGTACATAATTCAACAAATTAATATCATCCTGGGCCCATTCCAGAGGATTTTTCACCAGTGTCTCATTAACAACAATACATCTACTTCGAGTAGTGATAGACATGTTGTCTTTGTCATTTATAAAATTTAGATAAACCATGAACTTAGCAGCTTCAGAAGAAATAGCATCCCAGATTAAATTTTTAGCTCCTTGCAAAAGTACTTTTCCCTTCAACCTCGTCTTCAGCTTGTTCACCCTTTCTAGAAAATCTTGATTCTCCTTTTGGAATTGGGCCATTCTTTCATCCTTCATTTTCATCTCTTGTTGCATATTTTTTATGACCTCCTTAAGGCTCTTGATATCCCTTGTCTTTAAGCTTACTTGGGACATAGCCTGAACCAATCCATCAGTGCTTGATCCAGTTTCTGTAGTAGAAGGTACAATAGCAACCATGTCTGATTTTGTTGCCTATCCTTGTGACCAACTCTATTTTTCCTTTTACAGTTGCAATACTTTGTCTTTGTAATTTAGTGCTTCCTCTCTAAATGTCTCCTTTTATTTCTCTAGATAAGTCAACTCTGTTTTCTATGGATGTTTTGTAGCAAACATTTTCAGCTTCTTCTTCAAGATTTAGATCATCTTCTCTTTCTCATCTAAGGAAGATTTTACCCCTTGAGGGCCTTCAGATTCCAATATTTTGACCTGTGTCTACCAGGCTCTGTTGCATGCCTTTTCCCATTTCATTTTTCCATGAAATTTTAGTGCTTGGTTTGTCAGTCTTGAAACCCTCAAAATCAGACTTAGGTAGTCTTAATACAGCATGTCACTGGCATTTCTGTGGAAATTTACCTTGTCTTAGGCACCAATATTTTCATATTGCAACTTGAACAAATCTCTTATTTCACTATTGGCCATATTTCCTTTCACAACATACTGATTCGCTAAATATTCTCTGGATTGGTAGAGGAGTGCCCTAGGTGTGTCTTGCTAAAGACATGTTTCTTACTGTTGAAATCCCTTGAGGTTCTTTCATCCCGTGGCATGCTCTATGTATTAGCTTATTCGTTTTTGGTTCTTCCTTCCACCATCTCAATGCTCATTTTCTCTTTAGGTTATTCTTCCTCCGGGTTTACTATCTGTGGGGACTGTGTGATATTCACCTTATTGAGAACATTTTGAGGTTCACTATCTATGGGGACTGTGTGATATTCACCTTATTGAGAACATTTTGCTGACCACTGGTGCCCAAGGCCTCTAAACTACTCATTTTTTTATAAACACTCATCTTGGGAGCTTTAATAATCAACCTTGGAAAAGTTTTATGTGTTTGGATTTGCTGCGGGGCTAACTCTATTTGTTTTTTTTATCAAGTTGCAAAGTGACTTCCATATATGCACAGGTTTCCATATTTGGCAGTTTATCAAATCCTTCAACATGCTAATGTTCATAGGGGCCTTGTCTACTCATCAATATTCTTTTAGATATGACCTAGTGTGGGTCATATTTCCTCCCTTGTAACTATGTAAACCTAAATTCATTGAGATTGGCCTAGATCTGAGGCAAACATGACCTAGTATTTACCATAAAGGGTCATATTATGAAAGGAAACTTTAAGTTAGATGCCTTGTGCATTTTCAAAAAAATGTCTATCTCTGAAATGATCCTTTGTCTGATGAACTCTAGGGAAAAGACTCTGGGAGTCAGGAAGACATGTAAAAGGTAAGGTCCCTCTTGATAACCCTATACTGAAATTACAGTAGAATGCATGAACAACATACAATATCCTACCATGTTCTATGGATTGGGTTGTAAAGATATTTTAATTTCTTCCAAAACCCCTGGCAGGCCCATGATGAAGATTAGGCTATAAACCCTGGATATGATCTTGTTTATAAAAATCAGCATTGTGATCCTTTTGCATTCAGTTGATATGAATGCAGTTTCAGGGAAATCTGTCTTATTCGTTTCCAGGAACATTCTCAACAAATGTGTGCAATCCCTAAAGTGTCTTATTGATTGGAAATTTACCAACTGATTGTGTACATTATCAGTGATGAAATCTTCAAAGATGATACAGGCTGACTAACTAGAATCTGACTGAAAAAAATCAACAGAAAACCCAACATGGCCTCTACTACAAATTTGTTGTTATCTAACCCTAAAATTTGACTGAGTATGGAACAAGCCCACTGGACTTCAATAATCATGAAGCTTATATTCATAGGCAATGACATACTTTCATAAGGTATTCGGATTTGACAATGGTCTGTAAAAACAAGATTTTTACCTCGAGGGGACATTCTTTGTAGACTTTGATTAGTTTCTCTTCCTCAAAGGGATTCGACACTACAAGGGAAGACTCTGGTATACTGAGGGTGTGTGGTATTGATGGTATATCTATTATGCACAAGACTTTTGACTCTAACTTATTCAAAATGACCTTTTCTTGCTGCGAATAATGTTCTGCACACCGTATTATGAACTCTGGGAAAAGGAAAGTGACTTCGACGACGTAAGGGGTTATGGAGGCTTGGGCCTCTTCTAGGAAGGGTATTCTCTTTCCAACATTGTCTAAAAAATTGGCTCTGGATACAAAAAGGGGTGAGATGGATATTTCTGTATCAAATATATCAGAGTCCCGGTCAAATAGGGCTTCTTATTTAGAGGCGGGATCTTTCTCTGTTACAGATAAAATGATAGGATTCATGGCCATGATGAAAAATACATGTCAATTAGCGGAGAATGCATGAGTCTGGTTCATTATTGATCTTCAATTCAACAAAGCGTTTGCGCCAATTTTCAAACATTCAAAATATTTGAAATATTATAAAATTATGACCCGGGCCCCCCTTTTATATGCACTTTTCAAAATCGGGGGTGAGGAAAAATGGTTTTGGGTAGATCTCTTTTCACACCGATATGCGTCTGGTGGTGCCACGTGTCTACGTGCTTAAACCACAATATTTTCCTGACCCACTCTCTAGTGTTTAACCTTCGAGTTACTTCCTCACCCGATATGTCTCATGGTTGTCGATCTGTGCTACTCAATATCTATGGCCCGTCGGGCCCCATCACTTCCATGTCTCCACTATGTTTATCCCTTTCTCCGCTATATGTGACCTGGTCCTCCAAACTATCACACCTCCACCCTAATGTAGCCCCTCGCTAAATCCAAGACTTGGATTCCATCAAAAGAAAATTGTTATGGTGATAACATAGGCTCCAACTGGGGATGTTATCCTCCCTACGAGGTAGAAAAGAACTCTAGACCAAGTGCCTACCCATTGGGATGTGATTTATTTGTGTGATATGAATCCACTGGCCTTTATTCAAAAACTCAAAATCGATCCAGTATATCTGAGGGCCTTCACCTTAGGCTTCTACTATGCTACTTTTATTCCAACTTCTTTATATGAAAACAAAACGTAAAAATGATTATGTACAATGAATGGGAGGGGTAATGATTTTTTAAACAATGTAATGTTTGAGGAACCTACCATTCATAGGCCCTCCAACGATGTCTCCATTACTCTCCTGTAGTAGGTAGGCATTACTCCCATGGTATGCTACGATTTTGAATGGTCCCATCTAGAGATGGTCAAACTTCTCATGCTTTCCCTTATCTTCATTTCTGACATCCCATTTTAGTACCAAGTCTCACAGATCGAAATCATCCACCTTGGTGAATTTGTCAAAATCCTCTTTGATCTTGTATTGGCGCAGCTGGGCATTATGGAAATCCTTTTCCCTTGTTTGTTTTACATTGATCATCTCATCATCTCTTCTCTTATTAGCGTATGTTTCTTCCTCCTGCTTCTGTAACATCTTGATCACTAGAAATCCTAATGCAGTAGGAAAAATAACCTCTGTTCCATTAATGATATGGAAAGGGGACATGGCTATGGATCTATTTGGGGATATCCTGTCATCCCATAATGCATGGATGAGCTTTTTGTGCCGGGCCTTTTTGTTTTCTTGCAGCAATTTTTTGATGATTCTGACTAAGCTTTTATTTTAAGATTCAGCCAATCCATTTCCTTGAGGATAGTATGATGTAGAATGAACAAGGGTGATATTTTAATCTCTGCAGAAATTTTCTATTTTCTTGGATTTGAAATTCGTTGCATTGTCTGTTATGATCTTTGTCGGGCATCTGAATATGGACATAATATTGTCTTCTAAAAATTGGATGATAAAATCATCTATGGCCTGCTTGGTGGGAACTGCCTCAATCCACTTAGTGAAATAGTTTTTCGTTGTCAGAATCCATTTTTGTTGAGTTAAGGTTTGTGGGTGTATTTCTCCTATAAAATCAAGGCCCCACTGTCCGAAAGGGGCTTCCAAATAAATGGGTTTTAAAGGCAGAGACTGCAATTTTCCTTTCCCATAGAAAATTTGGCATTCATGACATTTTGAAACCTCTTTATAAACATCGATAAAGATGTTAGGCCAATAAAATCCAGCCCTCAAAATATTATGCACAGTT
>SNQJ01S0163081.1:0-21376 GCA_010110895.2 Picea sitchensis | reverse complement strand
CTCTGAGTAAACAACAACCACTAAAATAAACACTTAACTAAAATTTATCATACTTTTTACATCTTTGTTAGCAAACCTACATTAGTTTAAAGTGTAGGGCTTTGGAATAGGTTGAAAGGATAACTTTCCAAAGCTATTAAACAAACTTAGCATATTACAATAGGGAGAGAAAATCCAATTGTCTTATAAGTTTTATGGGATCCCCCTCTCACACAGGTGTTACGCACGACGTCGTATTCGGGTGATTTACAGAGAGTATCCCTCTGTGGTTCAACTGTTTGTAGTGTTCGGATCGTATATTGGGGGTCACTTGAGGGTATACCCACGATTATGTGTGGGAGCCTCTCGAGTTGATTTCAGACTTGTTATCCTGCCCATACATTTGGATCAGACTGTTGACTGTACCTACCCAAGGGATGACTGTGAATTGGTGACCTTAGTAGCCATAATCTTTAGGGTCTCACACAAGGTGATGGTGAAGGGAAGTTTCACTGTACCTGGAATAGATGTTGGTCAAACTCACTCGGGCTCCTTGGAGGGTAAATCCACAATTACTGCATGGAATCTTGCACCAAGGTGTAAGTCCATTAAGCAGGTTTCCAACGTAACTGATCCAACCACTCTACCCCTGCCTCTTCCTATTTTGATCTCGTGATGTTGGATTTCATCACCAACTATTGGTTTCATTGGGGGAAGATTTTGTTTGATTGTTTGTTTCTCAGATTCATAGCTTGTGTTGGTTGTGTTACTTAGTTGACCTTAGGTCGAGTTAGTGTTAATGGCATCAAATCCTAAGAGTACCAATGGAGGAATCCCTTCTCCTTGGGAACCTTATACCTTTCCTTCATTTGGAAACTTTGGTCCTCCGTACATTGCCACACTCAGTCTTCCGAAACTCACCATCAAATTATTGGTTTGGTTGTTCCCCACTCTGGTGATCTTGAATCCTCCCAATGTTTTGAATGCACCTAATACTTTAGATTTCAGTACACCACCCACACATCAACCTCATGTCAATTTTTCACCTTCTTCACCCATTAAGTCTCCTTCCATTTCTCCTTCTTCGCCTAGTGAAAGCTCTAAAGAAAGTAGCCAGGTTGATCAGAAGAAGAAGAAATAGAAAGAGAAGAAGAAGAAAATCCCGAAAAGGACCAAGGACCCAACAACATCAGATGTTGGATCCAAGAAACCAACTATTGTTAATAGTACTGGGAGTGTTGATGAGGTCAACAAGATTAAAATGAAGAATCTGAAACCCAAATTCCCTTGCAGTCTTTGTAAGGGTGACCACTTTCTGAGGGATTGCCCTGGTATTCCCAAGGTCTTAGAAATGTGGTCCTCCACCTCATCGGCCTCTACTGATCATGCTAGTGATACCCTGTCAACTAGTGACGTTAAGGTTGGTAAGAAGAAGACAACTGTCATATTCCCTTGTATGTTATGCAAAGGTGATCATTATTCTCACCTTTGTACTCGCATGGATGAGGCTTTTTCTCTTTTGGAAAAACTTCAACTTCCAAAAGGCTATCATAATCTTTCCCCCAATCCATAATTAGTTGATGGACTGGTCAATCTGATTCCATCCCCGGTCAGTCTGGTTGATCAGGTGGTCAATCTAGTTTCCTCCTTGATTGGACCACAAATCCAAGTAGTTGATCCAGTTCTGTCATCAATCAACCCTACTCTTCATAAAAAGAGTGTAACCCAAGTAGTCGATCCGTTTTCATCCTCGGTCAACCCCACTCTCCAATTAGAGAGTGACACCAAAACGGTCGATCCATTTCCACCAGTCGACCCCATTCTCCTCTTGGAGAATGAGACCCAAGTGGTTGATCCGGTTCTGTCAGCGGTCGATCCCACTCCTCCTTTGATGAGTGCCAAAGTGGTTGATCTGGTCCCTTCCTCGGTCAGTCCCACCCTTCCTTTGAAGAGTGCCTGTGTGGTTGATCTGATCCCATCATCGGTAAATCCCACTCTTCCTCTGAAGAGTGATTGTGTGGTTGATCTGACCCCATCATCGATCGATCCTACTCTCCCTCTAGAGAGTAAACCCAATACTTCCCACGTTTTTCTCGTTGATACAAAATCTACCATGTTGGGGGGAATTCCTCATTTTCGCACGAAACCCCCTCCAAGCAATGAGGCCATCCTTTTTGATTGGGGTGCACTAACTGGACCTCGTCTTCCCTCTCACATTCCTTTCCATATTACAGTACAGGTTTGTGGTCAGGATGTTCCTCAAACTTTGATATATGAAGGTGTGTCTGTTAGAATTTTTTCCTCTGTTGCTTGGCACGCTTTGGGTTGTCCTTAGCTTATGCCGGTTACACAAAATAGGTTATCTTTTAACAGAAGAACTATTCAACCTTTAGGGACCCTTCCGCAGTTTTTGGTAACTTTGGGAGGGAAAATTGTCTTTATGATGTCATGGTAGTCTGAGACCCCTTGGATTTCTCTTTACTCCTTGGGAGATATTATGTCTATTCCATGAAAGATATTGTGTCCACTCTTTTTTGTGTGATATATTTCCCTCATGATGGAATAATTGTGACTATTAATCAAATTTCATTCATCGGTCCTGACTGGATTACCTCCTTGAATGGTTCTTATATGATGACAATATTGCCCCCGCTGCATGTACATTATGTGGCATTATCTCCCATGACTTCGACTCTCGATTATTTGGATCCGAAAGTTGACATGGTGATCTCTTCGGTAGGGCTATTGGAGCCTGATCGCCTTACCCCTGACGAGGCCCTTGACATGTGTTCCTTCCAGAGTGATTTTCTTCCATCCAGTGAAGATCTCTTGGAAGACATGACTGAGTTTTGTCTCTTGACATGGTGTCCTTCTAGAGCGTTATTCTCTTGGAAGCCATGATCAAGGAGAAGCCACGGGCATAGTTTTCTCTTCTCTATGGAAAGCTCGTTAAAAAATGAAACAGAGGTCACGAGCATAGTTTCTCTTTTCTGTAGCAAGTTCATTAAAAAATGAAATAGAATCTTTGAGCATAGTTTTCCTCTCTATGGCAAGCTCGCTAAAAAATGAAACAAAAATCTGGGGATTGAACCTGGAGCCCTGAGCATAGTTCTTTTCCTGTGTCAAGCTCGTTAAAAAATGAAATAGTCACCTCTCCTGTCAGGTTGAGTCTTTCACCAAATATCGTAGATGTTGAGTCGAGTCTTTCATTAGCTCTCGTATTTGAACCTTCATTTCATCCACCTATATCCTTTTTCTCCATCTAGTACAAAAATTGGTGACAACCTCAAAGTCGATGAATGAATTGAAGCTTGGAGGGAATGACTCCAGCTTTTGATGATCATTCTAGAGTTAAGCCACTATCTTTCAAGCTAGGGGCATACTGAGCTTAGTCTTTGTTCTTTCTCGTGCTCGAAAAAATATGAGAATGTCACTGAGTAGACTTTTATCACTTTTTTGGACTCGCATGGATATGCAAAAAAGGATCCCCTTGGAGTCATTTTTGAGCTATTTTCAGACTCTCTAAACATGAAAATATTGTCGAGTGATCTTGCTTCCTTTCCCACTCGTTAAAAGGTTTGAAAGGAATATTTCGAGTGATAATTTATCTCTTTCTCAGACTCGCAAGACAAACATTACAAAAAAGGACAACATTGGAGTCATCTTTAAGTTGTTTTCAGACTCTCTAAATATGAAAAACTACCGAGTTTACCTTCTCTGGACCCATTAAACGATCATACATTGAAGGGCCCATATGGGATCGAACCCTTTCTTCTTCCAGTTCGTTAAACAAAGGAAGAGGGACTTACCGAAGGTGAGTCATATCAAGCATGTGTTACCCTCCTCAATCTCATTAAATTAAAAAGAGGTACTCGTCTATCTGGATGGGGAAAACATTGAAAGAATTAAGCCAAACAGTTTTTTGAGAACACCAACAGTAACTCTTACAGTCGCTCTTGAACACAACACTTTGTCTTTGTACATATTTTAATCTGTTGAACCTCTGCAATGAGCCAATCCTCTGAGTTTCTTTTAATCCTTTGGGTCACCTGACGAAAGTCACAACATCCACTTCATTATCAAGTTTTGGTCCATGTCACGCTTCTGCTGATGTGCCTCAGTGTTCAAGGGAAGTATCTGCCTCGAGATTCAGCCATCACAAATATCCTATTTCAATACCCATGTCATTCCATGTTCATTTGATCTACCAATTACATCTCTGTGTCAGTTTCGTGTCGTTGATGGGGGATACATCAAGGCCCTCCTTCAACGAGTCTATTCCTATTGACTTCAACACATTATCCAGGAACTAGACTTAGAAACTAGTTAGTACCTTGGGACCTGCATGCCTCAATGGCGGGCCTTCTCATGTATGACATTGGGTTTACATCATTGACCTCTGATTGGATGATTCCATGGATTTTATACTTCAACTCATCTATTCACATTCGTCAGAATGTACTAGAGTACCTTGGGAATCATTGACATCAATGGTGATTTCCCTCACGCTTGTTAGTGGTTTACATCATTGACCGGTAATCAAGTGGTTTCTGCCATGTTCGACATTAGGACATCTATTCACATGTTTAGAATCGTATTCACGTAAGACAGAGGTTCTCGAAATCAGAACTCTGTGAGTCCCGAAACCCGAATTTCATGGTCGTGTACAAAATACCTTGAGGAAAGAAGAAGGACCTGTGGATTGGGAAATTGAGATTCCAACAGGGAATCAAAAGAGATAATTCAGCTCAGAGGAGTGATTGAACGATACCGCGAGCAGATCTCCGCCTGAGGGTAGGGGGGTCTACATCAAAGTTGGTATTAGATATTGTTTCTATTTGTATATCTCAGACAGAAGGAGCAGGAGGAGAATAATCTGGTACACATCAGTTGTGGTATCATAGGTAGCTTGCACTGATAGACAGAGAGAATGCAAAGGAAGACAGAGTACTGGAAGCTCTGTAATGATTGTTTGCAGGTAGACAACAATCAAGAAGATAGTCAAAAGGACTGTAGGATAAGCTGAAGCACTCATAGTTGTAGAGTGACAACAACAGGTTTTTCAGGAGGGCAGACAGAGGGCATAATGACTACTAAAGGTCATGCACATGGTGGGAAGAAGAACCGCCAATAGTAGGAGAACACTGCATGGGATAAGGAGCTTGTCGAGATCAAGGCAAGGATGGATGAACTTGAATTTGGGATGCAGCAGGATACCAAGTCGAGATGGGTATATGAATGGCCCATGAGGATAAAAGAAAAATGGCCAGTCAAGGAGTTGATGGCTAAAAGACAACAGAGGCTATTGAAAATATGGTTGAGGCATGATGAAAACCTCAACGGACCATAGGAGATGGTTCAGGTATGTGAACCAGAGGATGGGAGAAATCTCAGTGATGCTGAGGATGAATTGAGGTCACAGGATGGTCTCAAGGAATGCTAATAGGGAAGAACAGAAGTTCCCTATTGCCAAGAGGGCAATGAAACAAGGTCACTATGAGATCTCATGGACTGCCAGGAGGGCAGCAGGAAAATCCCAATTTTCCAGGTGGGCATGGGAATAGAAATGAGGCTATGTGAGAGTCTCATGAACTCAGAGGTGAGGTTAGATTAGCCTGAGGAGCTAACAGAGAAGATGAGCTTATAGATGGATTTGGATCAGCAGGTGAAACTGACAGAGAAGGAAGATCACAGGAATATTCTAATGATTGGAGGAATTCAGATATTCCTGCCACATAGCCCAGAGGAGGCCAAAGTCTTTGTTTCCGATGAAACAACAACAATAAGAGAAGGAAAACTAGCTTTGACCGTCAAAGAAGAATTGGACCAGGTGTTAGAAGTTTCCCAAGCAGAAGAAGAAGATGAGCATTTTGAGGAGTGGCTCAATACTTTCAGCCAGGAAGCTAAAAAGACTGCAACATTGGAGCTTGCAGAAGCAGAAGAAGAAGAAGCAAACAACATGAGCTTTTCTGATCTGTGTGAACAGATTGAAGCCCTGGAGAGAAGGATGATAGTGTAGGGTATGCACATCCAACAGATGAGGTTGGGAACAGATGAAGAGGATGGCATGGGAGATCATTGTGATCTATCCATCTGCAAAAAAAAATTGCAGCAGAGGAGACTGCATGAATAGAACTAGCCACTAGAGCAGCTGGACGAAGTGATTAAGAAGATCAGAAGGTTGATGATAGAGTCAGCAGAGACTTCCAACAAGGAGAAGCTGGGCAGAAAAGCAACAACAACAACATCGCAACAGAAGCAACATCAGCAGGGAAGTGGAGCAGATGAACAACTCCATAAATTTGTTTGGGATCTAGGAGGATTTCAACAGCTGAGATGGGAAGCTCATGAGCAGGAGCATCTCTCCACGTCAATCAGCTAGCCAGCCAGCCCACATCAGCACATGCATTCAATGAAGAGAGGCGCAACCCTCATTTCAAATTTGAATTTGAATGTAATTAAATGAATCTAAGGTTGTTGAGCCGTAAAGATGTGCTTTGCACATGCATAGTTGTAGGGAGCCTTGAATGTTTGTAACACTGAAATCTAGATCCGATTTTGGACTAGATAGCCCATTCAATGTAATTGAATAGGATAGGTAGATTGGAGGGAAGAGCTCGAAGAGATCCCTCATGTAAAAATATCTTTGAATATCTTTTGTAGAAGTTTTAGTTGGTAGCAAAGTAGCAGAGAAGGCATAGAAGTAGTATGCAGAGAGATTTGAGAAGGAGCCAAGACTTTGTTGAAGTTCGTGCTCAAAACACCTTTGTAAAGAGGCATTTTATTAATACAAATAGAAGCAGTTTTTCCTGCAAGTATTTATGTGTTGAATGAGTGTCTATGTGTGTTCTTTATATGTTGTAGATGTATGTTAGGATTTCATTTGCAGGGGTTGTTTGATTTCAGGGTTAGAGGTATTTGAGGCTTCACACCAGGAGGGTGTGATAGAACATTGCGGGTTCTCATAGCCATGCACAGAGAGTGCATTTCTGAATTCTGTGGGTTCAAACAAAGGCGTGCCAGGAGGGAACAATAGCTGAAATCATTAGCTCAGAGGAAGACCTCAAGGTTGCTGAACACCTTGGAGGAAAGACTGTGTAGAGGAAGACACAGTAAGGAGACAGAATCTCTAAGGAGTTCTATAAGGCTCTGCCAGAAGGGCATTGAACACAACCACAAAGTGTTGAGGAAGAACTCTGCTGTGAGTTCAACAGAAGTCAGAATCACTGAGGATTCTAGACACTCTGCCAGGAGGGCATTGAGTAGGTTCCAGAGAGCATAGGAAGAACTATTTGAGTTATGGATTTGAGGAAGAGTCCAAGGACAAGGATCTTCACAGGATTGTTGAACACCCTGCAGACTCAACAAGAGGTTGCTTGAGCTAAGGAGTGCCAGGAGGGCATTAGATTCTCCATCTGAAGGAGAAAGGGTAAAAGGATAAGTTCCTTATGACTCTGAGTAATAGGAAATCTCAGGAGGGAGAGTGCTTTCATGTACATAGGCGAGACTCAAGGTAAAGAGTTTGCAGAGGAGAGGAGCAAAGGTTGAGGCCTTTTTCACTTGGAGAATTCTTCCAAGTCAGGAGAAAAGCGTGTAAACTCAGGAGGAGCACAACTTCCGTCAGATTAGCCGAAGAGATCTGGACTGTTGGAGTTTCCAAGTCCAGGGAGCAATAGAGGAGCACGCAAGAGATAAGAGATTTTGATTCGTTGGATCTTGTTCAGAATAGCCAACATCCGGCAGATCTGTCGAGAGCTACATGAGGTTTAAGCCCTCACTCACAGAGTAGCGGACACAAAATTCTCGAAAGAGTGAGCACATCAAGATTTCAGACTTCGGGATTTCGGAGGTCGTGTTGACGAAGGTCAGGACACTCCACGGCGAAAGTCCCAAAATCACGAAATGATGAGGACCGTCCATTTGAGGGAGGACACGTGGCAACAATCCAAGATTTTGGGGAAAGTCCTGAAAGGAAGAGTACTTCGGGGATTCAGATACCTGAAGTGAGAAGGAGCAGAGGTAAGAAGGATTCTTGCATCTGGAGAACCCGAGACGCAAAATTTTGAAAGGATTTGCAGCAGGCGTCAAGTTGGCGTATCGAGGTTCGGGACTCCGAGAGTTCTGAGGGTAAGGACTCAGATATCTTTCGGTGTTTGAAACTATGAAAGCACGAAGGGTGAAAGACCGGAGAAAAGGGCATGTCGGGATTTTGGATATCGACATTCTGAACATCGTGAGGACAAGGCATCTACGCATTTTGGCATTTGGAATTCTGAAATCGCGAAAGGAGAAGACCTGAGGAGAATAGAATTTCGGCGTTCTGGGTATTGGCATTTCGGTAGTCAAAAGGACAAGGGACCAGGATTTACACACCGGGAAACCCCAAAATAGGACTGCGGTCATATGGAATAGAGTTGTAGGGACCAAGACATATCCCAGGGGCTAATTGTTGATTGAAGCCTTTTCGACATTTCATCATTTCAGTGTTCAGGAGATCAAGGGGACAGAGGTTCTCGACATTAGAACTCTGTGAGTCACGAAACTCGAATTTCATGGTCGTGTACAAAATACCATGAGGAAAGAAGAAGGACCTGTGGATTAGGAAATTGAGATTCTAGCAGGGAATCAAAAGAGCTAATTCAACTCCGAGGAGTGATTGAATGATCCTGTGAGCGGATCTCGGCCTGAGGGCAGGGGGTCTGTGTCAAAAACCTTAACTACCATCCCTTTTGGAAACACCTGTGAAGCAGATGCAGTCTCACCCAAGGTAGAGGCAGGGGGGGTTACAGAACTCAAGTGTCCGCAACCAGCTGGGACATAGATCTGTGATTATAGCACCTCACAAAGTACTTAGGGAAAACACATATTAATTCATTAGTTGTATTCACATCATAGATCAAAACCTATGTACACATCGACGCAGTGACAATGATAACATACACTTCGCACTTAGCATTAGAAGTTAGATCTAACACATTCAACATAGATAAATCACTAAGCATTCATAGATCTATCTATCATTCATTATAATCAATGCACTAAGAATATCTTTAACATAATATCATAACAAAAATAAAACCATCAACACATGATATATATGGTTCACCCCAGTGTGGGGCTATGTCCACCAACAACTTCTTCTTCTTTATTAGTCTTCAATATCTTACATTCCTCTGCTCCTTCGCACTAAGCCAGAGAGCCAAGATTCGCACTGGACAGGTGATCTGGGCACTGTGCACCAGATCCACCTTCCCAAAATCAAGTCAAGGCATAGAGACAACTCCCTTATGAAGAAAAGAGATTTACATACATGTTTTGTTCCACAAAGAAACTTATAACTACTTGCCTCTTGCACTTAGCTAGATACTACTTACTTAACTTTCACTAAGAACACTTCACTACTTCTACCTTACAATCTTTACTTATTGATACATTTACAAAAATGCCTAATCATGGGTAAACCCATGGGATGACATCCCATAACCCATTACATAACCATAATAACCCCATGCTGGGTCTACAAAGCCACAAAACAAGTGATATCCTGTGATCTCAGCTCCGCCTAGGAAATCCATCTTCGACCAGCCTGTCGATGTCCAAAAAGTGGTCAAACTTGACCAATTTTTCCTTAAAACTTGGTCGAGGGCCAACATTCCCCCAACACTCACCTGTGACTCATCCCGAGTCACTCAGATCTAGGTAGTGCTGCTTCGAAGGCCTCGAGCTTAGCCTGAGATGCCTCGACTTGTCGCTTCTCTTGAGCTTCCTACTCAACAAACTCTTGGATCAATTGATATGTAATAGGCCCTTCCATGCTTTGTTCCACTTTCTCTCTTGTCATAGCATTGGATGGGTTAAATAAGTGAGCATAGTAACATATTATTCCAATGGATAGGAATGCCTCAATCAATGTGAATCCATCCATTATGGCACAGTCTCAACGTCCCAAATGTGGTCTAGTCACCCATAAATGTGTTTCCTACCCATTCAGATCATCGTTCTAATGGCCGAGGCACCTCCAATGGTCATATAGATTCACCACAACGAAGTCCCATACTACGTGGTTTTGTTGTTCAGGCGAGGTTCAAATTTTGCAAATTTACCTCCTGCGAAGTCTTCTCTAGAACATCTTGTAGTTTTTCTAACTTTGATTTCTTCTTACTGAGCTTCCTTGCCTTCTTTCATGTGATCTGAGTATCTGGATTCCTTTTTCCATTCTTATTCTTATCTTCTCTTATCATAGTAGTTTCGCATTGCTGATATGCTCTCAAAGGGTTCAAAGGTAATACCTCTTTTCTTATTAACTCCAGGGTGGGTATTCTTCTCTCTTACATGGATAGGCCGTTCAAACCTTCTTGCATTATTTCAACTTCGACGACTAATTATCTTGTGTTCTGTTGCTTCGACTCAACTTCTCATTCTTCCATTAGTCGATCTATTCTTCTAGCTATAATATCCCTTAGTTCTTGATTTTTATTTTCTATATTTTCTTCCTCTTCTTTCCTTCTGATCTGATCTTCCTCGATCCAAGTCTTTCCTAACAGAAGAGGGAAAGGAGCATTGTTATCAAAATACTTAATAACTTCAAATTCCTCCTTTGTCGATGTTCCATGGATGATAACAAGTAACTTAATAAATCTTCCACATAGGGTTATCATCTTTCCTTTAAACAAGCCTATCCTTCCCAATGAAGGTACCACAATAGGCTTTCCCAAAAAATTTCAAGTGCTTTCTATCATAATATTCACTTGTGTTTCTTCATACAAGACACAGTCTATGTCAAAGTCTCCTATTCTTGTACTTATGCGCTATTTTTCTTTCAAGATCTCTGGTAAACTGATATCTTTGTGATCATTCATTGCCTCTTTTAGTTGTACTATCATAGTTTGATATTTCTTTGATTCTTTCTCTTTATGATTCTCTAATATGCTCTTATTTTCTTGACTCATGTTCATTTGTTCAACTTTAGCAATCATCCTTGGAAAATATTCAACTTTATGACCAAAAAGTTTACAATATAGACAAATAGGACCTGCGCCAGGGCATTCTTTAGCAAGATGTCGCAGTATTCTATAGTTATAGCATAGTGTCAAACCTCTTTTTGTCTTATATGTTCCCCAACTTCTCTTGTGCTTCGCACTGGGATCACAATGATGGACCTACAATCTGCAAAAAACAATTCTAGGTTCCTGCATCCACTTATTAGTCCAAAAATTCTTTCTATGCATAGGAATAACATATCTTTCTCTCTTTCTATGAAATTTATTTAGATCAACTCTTTCTTTTAATTTTACCCTAGCTTTCAGACTAGGACAAAATCTATCAAACATACCTAGATTCATACTTTCGAAACAAAAATTTCCACTTATCTTATCTTTATCAAATCATAAAGATTTTACCTCTTTCAAGATCTTACCTCTTTTCTTCAGATCGGGTTTCTTTCTTAGTACAGAGCTTCACAAGTCAAGTAGAATAATGTGCACTACAACAAAATATATATGCACAGAGATTCTCTTTTTTTTACTTGAGTTCCGAACAATCACAGTTTCAGGTCCCAACAATAGAACCATTTGCTGGCATAGGGGCATACCCAAGGTTCAATGCTTAAACAATGCACCAACAAAACCCTAACTATCGGCCCTTTTGGAAACACCTGTGAAGTAGATGCAGTCTCACTTGAGGTAGAGGCAGGGAGGTTACATGACTGAAGTGTTTGTAACCAAGCTGGGACACAGATCTATGATTATAACACCTCACAGAGTACTTAGGGAAAACACATATTAATTCATTATCTTTATTCACATCGCAGATCAAACCATAAGTGCACATCGACGAAGTAACAATGATAACATACACTTTGCACTTAGCATAAAAAATTAGATCTAACACATTCAACATAGATAAAGAACTAATAATTCATATATCTATCTATCATTCATTATAATCAATGCACTAAGAATATCTACAACATAAATGTCATAACACAAAGAAAACCATCAACACATGATATATGTGGTTCACCCCAGTGTGGGGCTACATCCACCAATTGCTTCTTCTTCTTTATTAGTCCTCAATATCTTACATTCCTCTTCTCCTGCACACTAAGCCATAGAGCCAAGCTTCACACTAGACATGTGATCTACACACTATGCACCAGATCCACCTTCCCAAAATCAGGTCAAGGCACAAAGCCAACTCCTCTATGAAGCATAGAGATTTACATAGATGTTTTTTTTCACAAACCAAATCATAACTACTTGCCTCTTGCACTTAGCTAGATACTACTTACTTAACTTTCACTAAGCACACTTTGCTACTTCTTCCTTACAATATTTACTTTATTTATACATTTACAAAAAGGCCTAATCATGGGTAAACCCATGGGCCGACATCCCATAACCCATTACATAACCCTAATAACCCCATGTTGGGTCCAAAAAGCCCACAAAACAAGTGAGATACCTGGATCTCAGCTTTGCCTAGGTGCTCCATGTTCGACCAGCCTGTCGATGTCCAAAAAGTGGTCAAACCCGACCAATGTTTTCTCAAAACTTGGTTGAGGGCCAGTAATTATCCCTCTCAAGATTTCATTTTAAACATTATATGGAGCAGAGGAACATTCTCGTCAACTTATGGAAGCAACTCGACAATAATTATGATGATACACGTTGAACATTTTTGGGCGTGAGGACCAAATTTTTCAGTGGTCTAGAGCATATTCCTACTACTCATCCCCTTCAGCTCAGAAGGAAGTAATATGGACATCTGGAATTTCATGTGCAGGTTGTGTCACAAAATTATTTAACTATAAAGAGTTGGTCACTTGGTGCGCCGAGATATGTATTCCAAGCCAAGATACCATTTAGTTACGGGACCATTCCCCGGTCTCTCTGTTGCCTCGCATATTTTGTAAGATGTTGAGACTTCCCGAGCCAACACTTACCTTCAAGGTTGAAGATTGAAAATAATTCTTAAATAAACATGAAAATGGATTAGACCTCTTACTTGAATTCCTGGAGAACCCAATGACCATCCCCTAGGACATCATGAGATTGCATGTTAGCTCATTTAAAAATACTTCCCAGGAAGTTTCTTGGATTTTGATGAGGATAACAAGACAATAAAATATAGCCAACATATCCCACATGATTCTTTACATTCTATATTTTATGGTCAAAGAACATGCCATATTCGATTAGGGAAAGTTGATTTCCATTGAAATCTCTTCCCAATTGTCTCAATACAAGAAGGTGAAGAAATTCTATATGTCATCTTATTTGGATTCCGCGATAGCACATTGTTGTTAGTTCCAAATATTATCTATGTGTAAAAAGGTAAAATAAAAATTAGACCCAGTAACCTTCTAGTATCAAACATTAAGGAGGCACAAGGCCTCCTAGCATTTTTATGAAGTTCTTAATGATTTTGTCTCAATTTTTAAAGACTTTTTGTTTGGAAAGGACACTCCTCGGATGTCTAACTAGGCGAGTAAGTTCCTGGATAGGAAGGGGACACTAGAACAAATGGAGAATTATAATGTTATAAGGATTTTTGGTTCCAAGGAAAATCCTTCTTTCCTTCTATGCCACATATCTTACAAAATGTGTGTTACTGAAATATCAAGGCAATACAACTACTGGTTTCATGTTTTCCATGAAAAGAGAAAAAATAAATGCATACCTCTGCGTTGGAAATTTGGGAAGTTCATATTTAGAAATATGAACAAGATTGATGAATTTGCAAGCCATTTCCACAGCCTGAATCTAAGATATGTTGAAAGAGTAAAAGGGTTCAACCCTAGTGGAATTTTTATAGAACATCTACTAGAATTTGGTTTCAACAATTATTTTATTAATGCTAATTTGAATGAAGAAAAATATAATGTCTCAGGCACAACATTTCAGAGAAGTTCTCCAATGGCCCACGAAATTAAGAAAGTAACCCATAGTTCTTCAGGTGGAGGAGGAGATAAGAACCCTTCTTCGGGAAAAATTGAAATCTCCCACAAGCTTCCCTTGAGGAAGAAAATAAAAAACAATGTGAAAGAAGAGGAGGGACCTCGAGCCAAGAGAGATATCCATGACCTACACCTCAAGGATATGGAACTCAATATTGACATCGAAAAAATGTTCCCCAACACTTATCAACCTGAGGACATGGCTCACCAGAATCCTCTGATGGAAATAATTGAGAGAGAGACCTTTTATGAAGAAGAGTCTTCTATATTTTAGAGTGTTGTTTTTGACAACGAGTCCAAAAATTTAATTATTTAGAAAAGATATGTAAATAATAAAAAGGGGAAATCGTGTTCAGAGATCAACCTATGGAACATGCATCCTTCCCAAATTTCCTAAATTTACCAGATTACCCATGCAACTGGAGAGGCTCTAGATAATTCTATTGGAGGCCTTGAAGCAAAAAATATCAAGTTAAAGGAAAGAATCAAAGAATTGGAGGAAGCTTTAATTCCTCTTCTAGAACTTGCTAGTTCTTTAGCAATAATTGGGCCTACCACACCTCCAAAAAAACTAAAAGGATATGCAAGCTTGCTCACATCAGCCATGGGCTATGTGAAGAAGAACATTAAGAAAATAATGGAATTATTTACAGAGGCTTGGGATATGTCAACGAGCACAGTCTCTTTTGGAATGAGGCCACATGCCTTCCATGAAAATTTACATGGAAATTTGAAAAATGAAGAAGGTTTTTACCTCGACTTGGTTTTACCCTTTGGTTTTAAAGATACCAATATGACAGAGTTGAGAAGAAGAGAGGAGGATGTCCCTTCTCTGAACCAGATAAAACAACTAAACACATGCTGGAAGGAAAAGGTTAATAACTTAAAGATTATTTTCCAAGCTTGCAGCGAAGCCATAACTAGAAGATACAAATTATTCAAAAGGATGACTGAGATAGACCTATCCGAGAGAAGAAATGAGTTCCAAGACCCAAAATTGATTCTCAACTTGTTTTTCCTAACCAAAATATCCTTTGATGAACAATTTTAAATATTTATAGGGTTATCATTTGAAAAATTCTATGGAATTCTTGAGTATAGTGAAGATGACATGGAAAACTAGCTAGTCGACTATTCAAAGAAAAATCAAGATATTGAATAAGCTTTGCGGAATATTTCTATTTATCTAAGGGAATTGGAGGGAGAGATCTTCAATATAAAAATCCGGCATGAAATCAATGTGGCACCAATGAGAACCTACATCGATGAGTGGTTTAAAAAGGTTGTCGACAAACTTACCGATGAAGGGTAAAAGGTGGTTGAGACAATTCCTATAACCGTCGATGAAAGCCATAAAATGAAATTAGTGAGCAAGTGACAAAGCAAGAGATACCATCATAGTAATTTCATACTAATCACATATTTTTTCCTTTATCATGTGCTTCATACAGTAACTACTAGTGGGAAAACCCCCTTTTAACTACACCAGGGTTTAAGATGTAGATAGAGAAAATAATCGTCTAAAAGCTAATCAATTCTTTATACTACCCGAAACATACCGAAACGAATTTAAAGAAATCAAAGAGAGAAGATATCAGGTAACTATACATCTAATCCCACGTATGGTGATGATCTCGTCGCGCTTGGAAGTTCCACTGACTACAAGTCTCCTCCCAGGGTTGACCTGCATCCAAAGATTGAAAAATAAAGAACTACAAGAATGTTATTACATATATAAGTTAGGCTTATATGTTAGAATATCAAGCATAAATCAATAAAATTACTCAATACACCATTAGTTGGGACAGGAAAATCATGTGATTCTTTTATTCATAATACAAATATTATACCTTACAATCTGAGTCGACCACCATTCCACGAACCTGGTCAGAGCTCCTCTTTACCATGCTCTAAGTGCACCTTGTATGCACTTCTTATATCAAAATTATAATCTCTTCTATGGAAGGGGATGGGTTAAATTGAGGAAGAAGGGGTTGATGAGGAAATGTCAAGTAAATATCTCACTAAAGGAAGCAATATCTTGCGAAAGGAGGGGAAGTTAAATCGGGAAGAGTTTCACTGTTCTTATGCTTAGATATGAAACTATACCCCAACACATCCTTTTATATGACAAAAGGATGGTTATTCAGTTGGGTGACAGTCTATAGTAGGTGGATTAGTTGGGAAACTTCCAATAGCCCATAAATTTCAATGAATTCCTTGCAACTTTTTTATTTTTTGCAACTTTTGCAAGTATACACAGGATGTAATGGTGCAACATGCATATGTCCACAAGCTGTAGCGGTGCAACAGGTGTATGTACACAGGAAGTAATGGTGCATGGTGCATACATATTACAAAGAATGGTTTTTTAAGAAGAGATTCTCAACAATGCTTTAGAAAAATATGAAAGTAAGAGGGCCAAGGCCATGTATGCATGAGTAGGGAAATTTAGGGCTATAACAATTACTCCACCTCTTTAAATAGAAAGGTTTAACCAAAAACTGATAATTTCCTTTTTCTTCTTAACAGGTCTTGGGGTCCTTCGCCGCCCACTTTATTATTTCTACAAAATTCATTCTTATATATATTTTCTTTATGGTCCGTGGGAGCCCCAATCCCAATCATTATGACAAACACATTTAAATTTCAGAGAATATGTATTGAACTATATAATTTTTAGAAATTCCAAGAGAGAACTTTGGGAACAATCTCGACTGTACTTCGTAACCCAATTTTCTAAATATAAAGTATTTGAGGTTGATCTATCGTTATATTTATTTGAGTTTACCATGTATCACTCTGTCAAAGTTCTCTTATGCATGCAAATCATTTTCTTTTACTTTTTATGTGATACAAAACCTTTATCCCTACTATGATGGATGTGAGGATTTTTTTTTTATTTTCTTTAAATGTATGAATGTGTGTGGTTCCTGGTCCACTCTCAGGAACTTTCTTTAAAAATAAAATAAAAACATTTTATGCTTTTCTTATATATTTTTACTTTCCTTTGATTACCATGACAAAAATTTTCACAAGTCTCATATGTTGAAGACTCGAAGTCCCATGGAAATATTAAGTAAAATAGGAGTACCACCTCTATAAAAACGTAGGGGGATTTATATCCTCGTGAGGTTTTCGTTTCAGTCCTAATGGATTCAAGCATCAAAACCTTCCCCCAACCTTTTTTTTGGAACCCAAGGCCATTTCTACATATCTAAACTCATCTTGCTCGACAGCCTTTACCTTAATTATTTTCAGTGCTCCACTAGAATACAACTCTCTATAGCCCCAAGATCTATCAAAACGCTAAAATTTTGGTCAACGATTGTACATGATGTCTAAAACACAGTGGACTGGTACTTAGCCTAGTGGTTATTCACTGTTGGATGAATCTTGTGGGCCTTTCCAAAATCTCCAACTATAGTGTGTCCTGTTGATCCAAACCCTCTAGCCTTTTCAATGGGATAGTCTCGTTGGTAATGTGGCTCTCCACATGTCCAATATCCGATCTTTGGTCTAGTACTCTTGGTACCCGAAGTAGAAGTTGATGGCCTACCAGTCTCAGTTGTTGGTCTGCTCTACTGAAAAGGCCTAAACTATTGTTGTTGTGAGCGACATTGTTGTTGATGCAGTGGTCCCCTATAGGGATTCCTCTGCTGAGAATTCAATCATTGTGGTTTCGTGAACATGGGTCCTGTAGATGTGTCATGATACCCTGATGTATTTTTGACTGGTGTTTGATGTTGTTGCACTCCTGATGTCGCCCGTCCATTCGGTCTTGTAGGAGTCCTACCCTAACCCCCTCTGGTAAGCTCTTCCTCAACTATGAGGGCCTTCTGTACTACATCATGCAACGTCTGAGGCATTAGGATCCTCACCTTCACATGAATGTTGAAGTTAAGGCCGAGATTTTTTTTTTTAACCTTTATCTTCTCTATGTTCAGATGTGGAGCATACTGAAATAGATCCTTAAATCTAGCCTCATACTTCGACACCGTACAACCACACTATTATAAGGCATTGATATCATTAAGATGGTGCTCAATTAATTCCTCTGACAAATACATCTCCTGGAACTATTCCTCGAATAGTTTCCATTACACATTTTCGACGACCATGTTTAGCTGAGGTAGGAGCATCTTCCACTATAGAAGAGGACTCCCCTTTAGCTGAAAGACCACCATGCAGACTTTCATGTTGGAGGTGTAGTCACGAAGTGCATAGCACATCACCATGTTCTCCAACCATGCCTTAGTGGCCGAGCCTTCCGTGGAACCCATGAACTTGGGAAACTTCACCTTCTTGAGTTCTTTGTGAATGATACCACTTCCATCTGGAGCGTGATATGAACCCTCATTGGGTACAGGTGCCCTGGCCTCAACTCTATCTAGTCAGTTAATCAAGGCCTCTGACACCCTCTGAAAGGACCTCATCAAACCAACCACATCTCCCACAACAAACTGCTCCTACCTAATGACTTGTTCTTATCCTTAGGGGTTATACCCCTCTAGCATGGATACTACTGTAGACATCACACCTCTCCCCCTAGCACCATGTCTTCTACCTCCGCGATGTCCTATAACCATGATTACCTGCATGGAAAAATTTCAAATTTTAATTAGCCATAATGTCTAAGTCATAAGTTTAACACAGAGGAAGGTGTAACGGTCCAAATTTGCAGGGTTGAACCCACTCTGGTACCATATGTAACACCCCTCCGTTATGACAACAATTAGTGATGTAGAATAGGTAAGTATTTTTTTTTTTTGCGTTAGGAAATTAAAAAAGTCACAACATAATTAATAGAAACACAATCGACACTTCATCATAATTAATAACAACATCTAATCAACGCAACAATATATTTAATAGCGGTACATAATCAACACATAATCATCAACTGAAGCAATAATAATAATAATTGATCAACCATATCACTGAAAAATTAAAAGTAACTATCCGCCCAACTAATTCTACATGGTTAGAACCTCTAGGACACATAAGAAATGCTCAAGTCCAGGATTCATCTAGTTGATTTTGACCACTTAAGGTCTCAGGACTGGCGATTGTTCTGAGGAACATGGAGGTGTCTAAATCCCATTAATCCAATCATAATCTGAGAATCAACTAGAATTATCATCCACTCAACCATATATTTTTTACGATGCAATGGATTAATCCACTTTTACTTAACTAATCCTTTAAGCAGTATTCAAGTGCAAATGAAAAAATACATAAAGAAGGACAAAATTCACAAGGCATAGATACAACCTTGGTGTCATGCAGAGATCTAATTAATCATCATAATTCCATTCAGAATTATCACTCAAGACCTTTATTATCTATCCATTCTAACATCAGTATAAGGAGACTAGATAAAAGATTTTTTTTTATTACTTGACACCACTTAACAACCAGAGGTTGATTTAACTGATAAGACTTATATAACAAGTAAGATTTACCAAGCACAATATACAACTTCTCCACCTCATCCCTATATACACTTTTAAGTTTAGATATCCTATAAGGGAGTTAGGAAGTCCAAATACTTTAAGAAATATACATATATACCAAGGCTGAAATAGCTTTTCATTAAAAAATCATAAGAAGATCAATCTTCTTAAGACACTATATACCAATTCAATGCTGCCTAATACATATCTATTTAAAATCAATAGACATTAATCGGAATAAGATTTCAACAAGAATTCCAAGTTGCTTTGCATGTCCACTCAAAATTCAAGCATCAAAACTTATTAAGCATGGTTTAAGGACTATATCCATATATATAAATATTTAAGGAACATCACATTATAACAATTAATAAGTAAAGGTTTGAAGCTACCTTACCTATTCTTAATGAAGGATTTAAAAGAAAATCAATTATGACATCAAAAATAAGTCAACTACTTTTCTTTACATTACAATTTAAGAAGGTTAACATCATATTTAACACATAAGGGTTACACCAACCTTCGCATCCAAGAATAAACACTAAAGCCAATCTCGTCATAACAAGTAATATATCCAGTTTTCAATCAGTTACATAACCAATAAAGGAACTGAGAAGATCACTCATATTTAAGAATCAAGTAAGGTTTGATTTTACAATCAGGGAACTCCAATTTATTTGGCAGCAAAAGATGACACATCAATTGATAAACCTTTCAAGGTAAAGACAATGAGTTTAAACGGAGGTTGTCGTTGGTGTGGCATCGAACATGGATTAATGCATTGCTACTATCAAATACTATGCCCAACACTGACTTACCATAGTGGAATATTTTCATAACACTGACTTACCATAGTATTGAAAGTGTTCAAATTATCTTCCACCGAGTCTCCATCTCTCATCCTCAGGTTATTCAACTTCTTTCTCAGGAACAATTTACTTACTAGGGACTTAGATTGATACAACTTCCCCAACTTATCCCATAAATCCTTTGTTGTAGCTTCCTCTGACAAATTCAATAATATTGAATCTGAGAAACACATTCAGATTGAGATCTTTGCCTTTCGATCCAAATTTTTCCAGTCATCTACTGAAGTTCATGTAGGTGCAGTACCTGGATCCCAGACGATCCACTTATCTATGTGGTGGGCTCTAAAGATGTCCTAAAAACAACCTCTATGCATCATCCAAAGGTAGGCGTTGGCACAAGCATTTTACTTGTCGCCTACGTAGGTTCTTAACTTCTGTTTTCAATACCCAGCCTCCAGAGATGAAACAACTATAAAGGAACAACAATCATAAAGGGAATGACAGTTTTTCTATTAAAAGGAACAACACGACCTGCAAAAGGAACAACAATCGGAACAAAATGAACAACAATCATTACATTGGGCTGAACTAATGTTGAATTAATTGCATTGTAGTATTTACCCAACTATCTAATTTGTCAACCCAGGGTTTGTAAACTGATGAAGCACACACAAAGCATATGCAAGATTGAAGAGGGACTAATCTAATCTAATGTTTAAGCTACAAATAAAATTGAATCATTAATCTAACACACGACTGAAATAGAATCATTAATCTAACACACGACTTGGAATTGAATAATTAATCTAACACACAACTTGGAATTGAATCAATCTAGTTGCGTAAATGAAATTAATCTAGGAATGAGAAATTGCATGAAGAAATTAATCTAGAAATGGAGAACTACATGAAGGAAAAGTAAATACAACATGTGGAGAATTGAATGACACAACAACATATGTGAGCTCACTCCAATGAAGCAATCTTACATTACAAGAACCAAATCAATCTTCATAACATAATAATGAAAGCATGAAAACCAAATCCATGAATCAAAGTTAAGAGTCCCTTTCTCTTTCGAATCCTAATGACTACCATTAATGACTACTCTAATTCTCTACTTACAATTGATTGAATTCTAATTGCTCCTAATTGAAATCTCATGAAGAGAGAGC
>SNQJ01S0163080.1:10294-31670 GCA_010110895.2 Picea sitchensis | reverse complement strand
TTCCTTCTAATTCTCTGTTGAGTTAGGTTAACTCCCAGGGTTAATCTTCTATTCTTCTATTGAGTTATCTACTACTCCTTTATCCTTTCCCTTTCTTAAGTCAACTTAAAAATATAACTTTTAACTTCTTGACTTCCCCCCCCCTTCAGTGTGAGACTATGACCTAGTGGGGGTGCCCAGGCCACTGAGTCTCCTCCTCACCTCTCTAAGAGGTGGGGGACATTACAACCTAGCGTCTCTGCATTGATTACAGAGCATTAAAAAAAATCATAGTCAGGAACCGATACCTAATTCCCAAAATTGATGACCTTCTTGACCAACTCAAAGGGGAAAATTTCTTTAGCAAGATTGACCTAAAGTGTAGCTACTAGCAGGTTCCCATCGAACCAACTGATGTATTGAAGACAACTTTCAAATATAAAGAAGGTCTCTTTGAATGGATGGTCATTCCCTTTGGGTTAAAAAATGCAATAGCCACTTTTATGAGGTTGATGGATGATGTATTGAGACCCTTCACCAACTCCTTTGCTGTGGTATATTTGCATGAAATCCTCATCTTCAAAAAAACTTGGGAGGAGCATATGCAACATATTCAACAGGTTTTGAGCAGTATGTGGCAACACAAGCTATATGCCAACTTGGAAAAATGATCCTTTGGCATGAACATGGTCCAATAATTGGGCTACATTGTTTATGAGCATGGGGTACATGTTGATCTAGCTAAGATCCAAGTCATTTGTGACTGGCTAGTGCTGACCACACTAACTGAGCTTCAAATCTTCTTGTGACTTGCCAACTTCTACCGATGGTTCATGTTGGGATTCTCCCATATTGCATGGGCCCTTAGCCAAGTGACCAAGGGTGGTGGTAGGGAAAATTTTGTGTCGGGGAAGGAACAACAATGAGCATTTGATGATCTAAACCATCACTTGAGCTCAACTCCAGTACTTGCCTTACCCGATCTACAACAACCATTCGAGATTGATACCAATGCATCTGACTATGTTGTAGGCATAGTTATCACTCAACATGGTCATCTGGTAGCATACCATAGTGAGACACTCTGAGATACTATCCAAAAATACCCCACCTATGACAAGGAAATGTATTCTATTATACATGCATGTCGTCAATGGAAACATTACATTCTTAGAAAGGAGACAATCATGCACATGGATCACAAGCCTCTACAGTTCATACAGACACAGGGGAAGTTGTAGAATGACCACCATCAGAAGTGTTGCACCTACCTACAACAGTTCCATATCAACATAAAGTATAAGAAATGGAGCACAAATTGTGTCGTTGACTACCTCAGTTGACCTCTTGTGGCTGTACTCACCACCATGATCTATTACTGTGGGAATGAAGCATCTGAGTGGCCCCAACTTTATCAGCTAGATTCAGACTTCACCAACACCTATCCGCTCTTGGGTATAGGTGAGAATGTCACTAATTTTCAAATTTAGGATGGACTGTTGTGCCATCTTGTCCATATCTATGTTCCTTCAAATGAGTGTGAAAACATGATTTGGGAGGCTCACTACAGTCAGATGGAAAGACATTTTGGCGTGGAGAAAATTGTGGTTGTTCTACAGAAACATTTTATTGGCCAAAACATATATCATATATTTCACTGCCTATGCCATTTCCAAGCCAACTATTAAGAAGAAAGGCTTATACACCACTCTTCCTACTCCCGAGAGGCTTTGGGAATCCATCTCGATGGATTACATGTTTGGATTTCATCCACTAATCAAGGAAATGGTTGTGTATTTGTGGTAGTTGATTGGTTTTTGAAGATGGCCATTCTCATAACCTGCAAGAAGAGCATCATAGTGGCAGATACTTCCAAGATCTTCTTCGAAAAAGTGTGGGTCCATTTTGGGATACCATAGACCATTATCTCCACTCGGGACAACAAGTTACTCAACACATTTTGGTCGACTCTCTGGTTACTGTTGGACACCAAGCTCACTAAATCCACTTCCTTCCACCCTCAAACCGATGGACAAACAAAGGTCGTCAATCGGATTATTGTGCATATATTGTGCATGTATAACTCTAATAATTCACATACATGGGATGAGAACCTTTCCTATGTTCAACACAGTTACAACAAGGTTCTCCATAGCTCCACTGGCCATAGCCCCTTTCAGGTGGGGTCGGGATTCCAACCCTTGGGTCCCATTGATGTTGCACTACCTCTTGCAACAACACCAACATATTCTTCCCATGTTCATTCTGAGGCTGACAAAGCCACCATATTCATTGAGCAAATTCAGCACATTCACCAATAGCTCCATGAGATTTTGAAAAAATCCAATGCTAAGTACAAGAATCTCCATGATCAACACCGGGTACCGCACCAGTTTCAAGTGGGAGACAAGGTCTGGTTACATTTGAAAAAATAGCACCTTACAGGGCCCCATCGAAAGCTTCACCCACTTTTCTATGGGCCTTACACTATCACCAAGTCTGTGTGTAGCAATGCTTTTGAGATCAACACTCCACCCTTCCTTGGCTTGCACCTAGTATTCAATGTGGACCTCCTTCGACCATATTTTCCACCATTATTGGGCACCTCATAGATCACAGAACAATTGACACCAACTGAGCTCAACCATGACTACATGGAACATGAATCCACTGATCATATAATGGACACACAGGTCAAGAGAACTCACCAATAGAGGATCCAGATTTATTTGTTTGTCAAGGAAGGGCATCTCCTCCACCAAGGCAAGTGGCTCACCTGGGGAAAAATTCATCACAAGTTTTTGCACATGATGTGGGAACTCAATGAAATGGAGACCATTTATTCCTAAGGGGGGAGGACTGATCCAGGTCGATATTGGTGGCCACCCACCTATTCCAACTAACTCCTCTTGACAGTTTTTAGTTCATCACATTCTTCTATAATTCTTTTTAATTGTGGGTTCTACACTTCCAGGGTTGTTTGAATCCCTGCACAACTTCCAGGAGGATATTGGTGGTTTCCCACCTAATCCAATTGGTTTATTTTGGAAATTTTCATGTCGGTACATCTTTCTGTACTTCCAGGGCCATTTTGGGGCCCTAAACAATGTATTTTTGGCTTGCCACAATCAAATTGTAGACACAGTTAGAGTTTTATGGCATAATTTGTATTTCTATAAAATACCTTTCCAACGGGCTATCACACACCTAAAATGGAGCTCATATGAAAAAGTTAGGACCCCAAGAAGTTGAGGTACGAACTTACCCATAGGGGCCCACATAACTTTTGACATTTCATCTCCTAGGGTTAGGCTTTTGGATGTCTACAGTTTTGGAATTCATGAGTAATTTTAAAAATGCCTCTAGAGCCTCATTGTAATCATTCTACTCTGACGAATGTGCGTAGCAGCCACATCTCTTCTCAGAGATAGATACCACCATTTGAGAAAGTTGTTTTTAGTTGTTCAATTTTACAGTTTCATCCTATTTGATTTATTCAATAGAATTTATTGCTCACTGGATATTTGTTGTTATTCTCTGTATCTTTGTGTTATTGTATTCAGTCTGTTATTCATTTTGTTTCACTCATAAATCTGGATCATTAATTGGTTTTTCTCATTTTTTATTCTTTTTGAGCCATCTTTTTTTATCTTTTTTATAAATGACCCTCCCTTGTAGTTGTCACCAGAGTGCCATTCTCATGACTGGAGATCCCCTGTAATTGCTCAAAGGGAACCATTCTCTTGACCGATTCTCCCCTAGAGACCTGTAGAGAGTGCCATTCTCCTAACTAACGCTTTGTCTCTTAAGGACATGAGCTCCATTCTCTCTTTTTGAGGAAAATTCATGGATTTTTCCTTGATCTGCTAGGTCTACTAAAGTGGATTTTTAACTCAGATGTATTCCAATTGTTTTTTGACTTTGTTTGATTCAGGATTTGATACTTGTCACATATTTTGATATTTTTTGATCTTGCAAACCTATTCTAAGTTGCGAGATTGGTTCACCTTTCTTTTCACTAGTTTGTTCTTTGTCTCGTGATGTTTTGAATTATCTGATTGATTGGAAGAAGTTTGTAAAAGTTTGAGTGGCCTTGAGTTTCTTTTCAATTTTCTTTAGAACATATTGCTCTTTTGAATGATTGATATTCTTTTGCTTACCACAACCTAGCTTGAATGCCTTTTCTTGTTGCTCATTTTTAAGGATTCTCGAGTGATTATCTCTTTCTCTTTTCATTGTTTGGGTTCCTATTGGAGGCATTTTGACATTATGATTTCTTGTCAAATTTTTGAGTTCTTGATTGAGCGAGTTATGTCACACTTGGTTTCTCTCAATTCTCGTCATTTTTGAGTGCATTTCTTGTTTGATATTTTTACTTCATATTCCTTTGTATCTGCATTGGATTCTTGCATTGAAATTAAGGAAGTAGAAAGAACATGCATTTGATTTAGGTTCATTTTGTATATAATCAAACGAACATAAATTGATTACATTCAAAATTTTGGGTGGTACATGTTCGTAGTTTTAATTTGGTAAATTGCATTGAGTTTATGCATTTGGGAATGGAAAAATAATCTTCCTCTTTTTGTATATAGAGTTGATCTAACATGAATCTTTGCATCTCATTTTGTTGCACTCTTTTGGAGTCGAAGTCATAAATATCATTAGTTTCACTTCCATACCCTTGAGTAAACAACAACCTAAAATCAAATCACTAATTAAAATCTATCTAGAAATTTTTATTTCTAGGGGCCTGCAAACCTACATTATCTTAAGTGTAGGGATTTGGAATAGGTGTTGAAAATAACTTTCCAAAGCCATAAACAAACATAGAATATTGAGTTAGGGAGAGAAATCCATTTTTTTCATATTTTTCCTGGAAAGCCCTTCTCACACAAGGGTCAATCATGAGGTCACATTGGGGCCAACGTAGTAACTAACACCGCTTCGTTGGTCTTGGTGGAGTGGTCTGGACATATTAAAAATGGTGTCGTAAGACAATTGGGGGTCACTTGGGATGTCATACCTCAGTATGAGGCACCTCTCAAGGGGATTTCGGGTTTCGGCCCTGCCCTTGCGTGTATACCTGACTACTGACTGTTTCCCCATACATTGTTGTTGTAAGTGGTAACCTTAGCGGCATTTATCTTTAGGGTTCATACATAAGGTGATGACAAAGGGGAATGTCTTTGTTGTACTTGAGTCAGAAGTTGACCAAACTCACTCGGGCTCCTTGGAGGGTAACCCATGGATAGACCATGAAGGAACTTGAACCAAGGTGTAAGTGTGTTAATTAGGTCACCAACGTAACTGATCCACCCGCTCTATCTCAACCCCTTTTTCATATCGATCTTGCGATGTTGGATTTAATCACCAACTACCACGTTCACTGTGAAAAGGTTTGTTTGTTTGGTTTTCTTCTTATATTTTTTAGCATGTGTTGTTTGTTTTCCCTAAAAATCCCTTAAGGTTGAGTCTGTTTCTATGGAATCAATTCCTAGAACTACCAATGAAGTAAACCCTTTTCCCTGGATACCGTTTGTTTATCCTTCTATGGGATACATTGGTCCTCCTTATATCTCTACTTTGAATCTTCATGGAATTACTATTGGGTTACCAGTATGGTTGTTTCCACTTCAATGAATGTAAATGTTCCTAGTTCTTTATATGAAAGTACTCCACCCTAGGACCATCAACCTCATATCGATCCTCTGCCTTATTTTCCTATAGGTTCTTCTTCTCATTCTTCCTCTTCTCCTAGTGAAATCTCTACAACTAGCAACCAGGTGGATAAGAAGAAGAAGAAAAACAAGTTAGGAGGAAAAATTCCAACCACTATAGGACATGCAGGAAGTGATCAACCAGCTATTATTCATCATTTCGGGGGTGTTTATAATGTCAAAAATTCTACAAAGACACATCGCAAGACCAAATTACCTTGCAGGATTTGTAAGGGTGACCACCTTCTTAAGGATTTCCCTGGTATTCCCAACGTTGTAGAAGTGTAGTATGAGGGTTCTCAACCTGTGTCATCAACCACTGCAAGTCATGCTAGTGACAAACCATCAACTAATGATAATTAGGTTTGAAGTAAGAAGGGTAAAGTCAAATTTCCTTTCTTTTTATGTAAGGAGATGCACCACAATTACCTCTTCCCTCATATGGACAAGGCTTCATATCTGTTGGAAAATATTGTCGATGTTCAAAAACAACTTCCATCTCCCAACCTACCTTTCGTTGATGAACTAGTCAATCTAGTTCCATCATCAGTCAATCTGGTTGATCAGGTAATCCATCTAGTTCCATCATTAGTTGAGTCGGTCAATCAAGTGATCGATTCAATTGCACCTTCATTCAATCCCACTCCCCCCTTGGAGAGTGAAGTTAAATTTGTCGATCCATTTCCACCCTTGGTCAATCCCTCTCCTCTTAGGAAGAGTGAGGATGTCTCTCAAGTCTTTCTCGTTTCTATGGATTCTTCTGGACAAGGGGGCACTACACTCATTCCAACAGAACCCCCTCCGAGTAATGAGGTCATTATTTATGATTGGGGTGCATTGTTGGAACCTCATATCCCTTCCTACATACCTTTCCAAATCACTATTCATGTTTTTGGTAGGGAAGTTCCTCAGACTATTTTCGATGAAGGTGCCTCATTTAGTATTTTATCCTCAATTGCTTGTAAATATTTAGGTTCTCCTCATCTTGCGTCAGTGACTCAAAAAATGTTGGCTTTTAACATAAGAGATACTCAACCTTTAGGGATCCTTCCTCAATTTCCTGTTAATTTAGGAGGGAAAACTATCTATATTTATGTGATAGTAGTCCACAACCCCTTGGATTTTAATTTCCTTCTCAGGCGAGACTATATTTATTCTATGAAGACGCTTGTGTCCAGATACTCCAACCTTTAGGGATCCTTCCTCAATTTCCCTGCTAATTTAGGAGGGAAACTATTCATTTATGTGATAGTAGTCCATGAAACTTTGATTTTAATTTCCTCTCTAAATAGACTATATTTATTCTTATGAAGACGCCAGGTCCAGAAGGTCTTTCGAGTGATGTGTTTCCATCACAATGGAAACATAGTGACTATAGACCATATTTCATTCATTGGACCTGATATGATGGTCAACCATCAAAATTCCATAAACTTTCCTTATACTCCAGTGACATCCGCTCTGTCGCAGGTCAATTATGTGTTCACGTCCCATGCATTCAACCCCAATGAGAAGGAATCTCCTCTCTCATTTAGACTGGTATTTGTTGCTTCCAATATTGGCTCACAATTCCCTTTAATTAAAGAAGCATTATATTAGTAATGCCATTTTATTTATGTCGGCTTGAAAAATAGTTGTAATTATAGACTCCTAGTCTCCTATATATACCAAGGAGACATTTTCTATCTTTGAAGGATCTTGTACTTGGAACATTTATGTGGTGTATGGAGGCCCCTCAAGAGGCTTTATTATTTGAAATTATCTTTTTCAAGGCGTTGGAGTACTTTATGAGGTTTTTCTATGCTATATTACATTTGGTTCTAACATATGGTATCAGAGTCTGGTCTCGGTTTCACTGCTACATCCGGGAGACACCTTGGCATTTTGCTAGTAACTTTTTTATACAAATGTATGAACAATTTGGAGGATATTTAGGAATACGATTACATAATCTAAATTCAAATTCCTATATCTTATACTTTCATAGATAAAGTCTGTACAAGATAGGGTTATAGAATAATCCTGAAACCCTGAAATAATGGGTGCATCTTTCGCCATAAAAATATTCCAGAACATTTCAAAATCAAATATGAAGGCTATTTACGTAAATTAGTAGTATCTTGTACCATCACTCTCTGGTCATCTTTTAAATTTGTAGATACACCTTGTGTAAGATAGGGTATCCCACTAGTCCTATTGACTAGTCTCTGGGTATAGGTTCCAGTAAAACAATCATAACTTCTTCCTAGAGTATCCAAATTGAGTGGGACTAGTTTCATTAGGGATCGTGGATAGCCCTTATAGTATTTCTCGTGAGAGTTTCAGAATTTTATATCAATTATTTCGTACGGGGCACGCTATACAAGTGAGATTCTCTGGAAAGGCCAAAAATCGTCAATTTGTGGGAAGTACCGACATCTAATTTGGCATTATCCAAAAAGTAATTTTGGATCAGATATATGGAATTACAGAGAACAAATATCAGATAATCCAAGATAAAATAAAGTTTCATACCCGTATGGGATCTAAACTTGGGAGATACAATAGAATACTATTATTCAGTGTGAGCCAATTCCTCAAAATCAAGGTTCAAAAAATGATACTGGCCAACATGCTACCCAAAAGGGAACTTCTACACCAAATAAGCCTCCAAAAAATCCTACTTGGACTCTTGATGAAGGTGAAGAAATGTGTAGGACATAAATGATTTTACATAAAAAGAAGATAGTAACAAAAGATGAACTACAAGAGATGATGGAGGGTTTAAAAGGGGATATCATGGAAGTATTGAAAAATTTTCAGAACAGAAGACACCAAAGTGAAAAATGCATCCCATGAAATTCAAGGGGACAGGACACAAGGAAGGTGAATCAAGAATGGAAACTCCAACTTTGGTTTGAATACTCAACCATGTTCCTAAGATTGATATGAGGAATTTTGATTTAAGGGACCCAATCACATGGATACTTCGTGATGTAGCACTTTGATCTCCATAATGTGCCACATACACAAAAGGTATGAATTGCTTCTTTATATTTAGAACCTAATCAATTTGTATGGTATCGATGGTTTTGTTCTCGCAAATCACTCTGCCACTGGACAATTTCTATCGATAGAACACTATGAGGATACAAGAGCAATACCTTCTTTTAGCCAATTGATAAAATCTCAAGCAAAAAGGGTTGAGTTACCGATAAATATCATTGAGAACTTCCAAATATTGAATATAAAGGTAAACCGATATTCCATATGAGCAATTGATTCATGTATCTTATAGGAACTTTAAAGGATAACATTTAACATGAGGTTCACCTTTGGGGAACCCAAACTTTGAGAATGCATTTAAGTTGGCAAGAAAATGTTGAAAGTGAAAATATTATGGCTACTGGAAGGACTAATCCTAACATCTATAGAGAGAACAATGCTCCTTCTTCTAAAAACACCCTCAACCTAAAAAGGTTGACACCTCAACAATTGGAGGAAAGAAAAAGGTTTATGCTTTAATTGTGACAACAAGTACAAGAAGGGGAATAAATGCGGTGAGAAGAAATTAATCTACATAGATCAGGAAGAGGAAGAAGAACAAGAACAAGAACCATCTCAAGATGAAAACTAGAAGCAATTTCGTCTAAAGAAATGACTCCCAATGCATGTCATGTAATGCATTGGCTGGAGTTATCACTCCTCAACCCCTCAATATCAAAGGATACACCAAAAAAGAAAAAAGGTAATAGTCCTAATTGATTCTCGTAGTACTCATAATTTCATCCACCATAAATTAGCCAAAGATCCCAATTGCTTTGTATATCCGGCAACAAAGTTTCAAATAATGATTGCAAATAGAGGAACCATAACCTCGTTTAGGAAAATGCACAAGATCAATCTTACTATGGGGAATATGCAATGAATATTCCAATGATTGCTATACCCATGGGTGTCAAGTAGATGTTGCACTAGGAATCCAATGAAGTTACAATCATTAGGAATTGTGGATTTTAATTTCAAGAACTTTTCATGAAATTTTCACAGTTGAAAATAAATTGAGTTAAGAGGCACCACAGGAAACCCTGTGAAGGTGATAAGCTCTAATGGCATGACAAAATTATTGAAAAAGGGGCATAAAGGTGTTATTGCAAAACCGTACTCACTAGATGTTCAAACATCTAAGCCATTCATTCCTCAAGATCTCCAAAGGATCATTTATGAGCATTCCAGCATTGAAGATATTACTAAAGGTCTTCCACCCACTTGAAATCAAGGATCATGAAATTCACCTAATTACCGGGAGCGTTCCTCCTAACATCAAACCATACAAATACCCTCACGCCTTTTAAGAGGAAATTGAGCGATGGTTGAAAAATGTTAGAGGTCACATTATTAGACGTAGCCAAAGTTCCAATTCAACTGCTGGTAATGGTATTCAAGAAAGATAACTCATGCATGTGATGTCTCCGTTAGATTATAGAGAGCTCAACATATCACTATTAAAGATAAGTTTCCCATTCCCTTCATTTCTATGAATTGTTAGATGAACTACATGGAACAATCTATTTCAAAACTAATCTCTGCCTCGTGGTATCAATGTATAAGAATGAAGGAAGAAGATAACCTAAAAACAACATTCCAAACCTGAAGGCCATTATGAATTTTTGGTCATGACTTTGGCCTTACAAATGCACCTTCCACATCCTGGTTGATGAATTCATTTTCAATCCCTCCTTTGTAAATTTGTGTTAGTATTTTTGATGATTTACTAATCTATAACAAGTCTTGGGAGGATCATGTGCTACATGCTGACAAGGTGCTACAACTACTAAAGGAGCAACAACTATATGCCAAACCATCCAAATGTTTCTTCTTTGGAGTGCTGAGGTAGAGTATTTTCATCATATTGTATCTCATGAAGGTGTCAAGGTAGACCCTAACAATATTAAGGCCATGATGAACTCCGGCCGATTCCCAAAAACATTGAAGAATCTTAGAGGATTTTGGTTTGATAGGTTACTAACGCAAGCTTGTTCGGAACTATGAAAGAAATAGGAGCACCCCTTAACTACACTAACCAAGAAGGATGCATTTTCATGGACTCCAGAGGCAAATCCAAAGTTTTGGAACAACTTAAAGAGGTGATGCGGGTAAATTATAAGGTCTTGACCACTCCAGACTTCAAAACCTTTATTGTGGAATGAGTATTCCTGTCGGAGTTGGAAGCCGGCCCCTAATGTAAGAAGGAAGGCCCTCGGCTTTTGAAAGTCAATTCACCCAAGGCAAGGACTACAAACCCATTTATGAGAAGAAAATGATGGCAATACTACATGCATTTGAAGAAATTGCATCCTTACCCTAATAGGTAGGTAATCAAGGTCAAAAATGACGCTGATAGTCTTAAACACTTCAAACAAAGACTATCTCTAAGAACAACAAAAATGGGTAAACCAAGATATTGCCATGATTTGAAACTTCTATAAAGGGAAGAAAAAATGTTGTGGCAGATGCAATTTCAAGAAAGGATGAAGATGTTGAAGCCTTTCTCTGTTCTATCTCATCATCCAACCCGATTGGATAAATAGAAGCAATGGATGAATGGAATAAGAAGAAAAGTGCGGGACTCCCTATTCAAGTTATCAAGAAGATTCCAAGCATCGATACATTTTACATGTAAAAAATAATTCACTCATGGCTACAAATATCGCTTTATATTTATGTAAGAACTCCCAATTCAAACAAAAAGGTACTATTGGAACTGCAAACCTCTCCAGTAGGCACTCAAGATTTTTTGAAAACCTATCATAGAGACAAGAAGGATTTTTGGGATGGCATTAAAGTCAAGGTTCAAAGGGTTTGTGGAAGAATGTTTGTCATGCACACTATGGAAACAATTAAGAATCTCGTGTCTGCCAACCATTATCCATCCCAAGTTAGCTGGGAGGAGGTTCTAAATGGATGTCATCATGGTTACCAAACTCCTCAAGGAAAGATGCACCATGGTGGATTGCTGGATGTGACCCACCAAGCACACACCTCAAACTCATTCCTCCAAAGCTAGTACACTCACCCCATTCATGGAGATAGTTAAAAAGCTACATGGCAAGTCCAAAGATGTCATGTAAGTGACAGAGATCCCATCTCTAATCGGACATTTTTGGACAAAATTATTTTCTTGTTTGGGTACTCAATTGGCTCATAGATCATCCTATCATCCTCAATCTGATGGACAAACTGAGATAGTGAACACATGTCTGGAAGGCTACCTTAGTTTCTTTGTCTCTGATAAAAAAACACAATGGTTCAAATGGTTACCCTTGGCAGAATGGTGGTATAACACTTCCTTTCATACTGCAACAAAAATGACACCATTTACGACACTTTATGGATACCACCCTCCTTCCATCACTTCTTCTCTAAAATAAAAATCTAAGGTTCAAGTAGTGGAAGATCACATTGAGAATGAACAACAAGTTCTCCAAATCTTAAAGGACAACCTGACCATGGCACAAAATCGCATGAAACAACAAGCAGATCAACATCGTAGTGAAAGAAGTTTTGAGATAGGGGATTGGGTGTTTTTAAGACTACAACCATACAAACAAATGTCCCTCAAGCAAGCCAAGAAGGATAATAAATTATCACCAAAGTACTATGGCCCTTATAAGGTGTTGAAAAAGATTGGTACTATGGAATACAAATTGGAGTTGCCTGCATCTTCACGAGTACACCCAATTTTCCATGTTTCATGCTTAAAGAAGGTTATAAGAAACAATATCCCAGTTCAAACTATATTGCCAAAACTTGATGAGGAAGGAAAAATCATATTGGAGCCCGAAGCCATCACTGACACAAGAATTCACCAGTTGAGGAATAGATCCATTTCAGAGTATCTCATTAAATGGAGGAAACTACCGTCTGAAGATTTCACTTGGGAAGATGAGTCTTTTATACAGAAGCATCCATAGTTACTCAAGCATTGCGGACAACACTTGTCTCAAGGGGAGGGGCATGTTAAGCCCTAATATTGGCTCATTACCCCTTAATTGAGGCATATTATATTAGTATTGTTATTTTATTTATGTCGGCTTTAGGTCATTAGTTGTAATTATACCTCCTAGTCTCCTATATATACCAAGGAGACATTTTCATTTTGAATGATCTTGTATTTGAACATTTAAGTTGGGTAAAAGGAGGTTTCCCCCTTGAAGAGGCTTATTATATGAAATTATCTCTTTTTCAAGGCGTTGAGTACTTTTTCTAAGGTTTTTCTATGCTATATTGATATTTGGTTCTTAACATAGTTGACATTGTTATCTCTTTGATAGGGGTATTAGAGCCTGATATCCCTACCCGTATCACAACCCTCAACATGCATTCCTTCCAGAGTGTGGTTCTTCCATCTAGAGAAGATATCTTGGAAGCCATGATTGAAGTTTGCCCCTTGACATGTATTCCTTTCATATCATTGTCCTCTTGGAAGCCACATTGATCAAGTAGAGGTATTTGGGCATAGTTTATTTGTTGATTTCAATCTCGTTAAAAAATGAAACCAGGTTTAAGAATGGTTCCCATTTCTATGTCAAGCTCATTAAAAAATGAAACAGAGGGCCTCAAGCATAAGTTTTCTAGTTTCAAGATTCTGTAAAAATGAAACCTACCTTGAGAACATAATTTTCTTCTCTGTGACAAGCTCCTTAAAAAATGAAATAGTCACCTCTCCCATTGAGTCAAATATTTTTCTAGATCTCATAAATATTGAGTTGAGTCTTTCACCAGATCTCGTAAATATTGAGTCGAGTCTTTCACTAGATCTCGTAACTTAACCTTCATTTCATCCGCCTATGTCAGTTGATTCTCTTTCTTCCTCTGGTGAACATTTTCCTATTAGAAACCAAGTGTCTATTGGGTATAAAAATTGGCGTTAGAAGAAGATTCGGTGGATGAAATGAATCTTAGGGGGGTAGGTCTCCAACCGATAGAAATCATACTGGAGCAAAGCCACTAGTTTCTATCACACATGCTGGGGGAAATGTACCAACTATCCATGGGTTTCGTTCGAAACTTTTGGACATTATGTTGGGAAGTATCGAGCTCAATATTTTTTCTTTCTCGTTCTCATTAAAACATGATAATAGGTTTCTGAGTACACTTTTATCTCTTTTTCAGACTCGTAAAAGATATACAAAAATGGAACTCTTTGGATTTTCCTTTAAGCTCTTTTCAGACTCCCTAAACATGAAAAGATTGTCGAGTGAGATTGCATCTTTTAACACTCATTAAAATGTTTGAAAGGGCATCATTCGAGTGGTATTTTATCTTTTTTTTTGCCTCACGAGACTAATTACGAAAAATGACTACTTTAATCAATCATGATTAGAAGAGTTTTCCCCTATATTGTTTTACACTTTTTTCAAGCTTGGGAGACTAAATTTAGGAAAAATAAATCCATGGAGTCATCTTTAAGTTCTTTTCAGACTCTCTAAATGTGAAAAACCACAGATTTTACCTTGTTTTGGCTTGTAAAACTATGCATTGAAGGACCTATGTGAGTCCAATATCCAAGACCAAACCCCTCCTTCCCTAGGTTCATTAAACGTGTGTCTGAAGGATGAGCTATATCGATCACCTTTTATCCTCCTCAAGCTTGTTAAAAAAGAAAGAGGTACTCATCTATCTAGATGGGGGAAAAGTTGAAGGAAGTGGCTCAAATGTTTTGGAATCCTTTATGGAAGCTATTGTCTCCCTTGAACATGGAACCTGTTTGTGTCTCATCTTACAGTTGGGTAACTTTATTGTCTCTGAGTCATACCAATTCTATGTTTCATCATAATCTTTAGTTCCATTCAAAGAGTGCTCCTATTGCTTTCACATTGTGTTCTTGATACTTGTTGAGTCAATGTTGTCAAGTCAATTGTCGTGCTTCATAATGTTCAAGGGAATTTTCACTTCAAACCATCCATCTGTAGTATTACCAATTTATGTTTCTTGTGTCAGTCCATACTCATTCAATCCACCATCTTACATCACTTTCCTATGTCAGTTTCATGTCGATGATGGGGGATACATCATGGCCCTCCTTCGATGATTCTATTCATGTTGACTTCAACACATTATCCGTGAATTAGACTTAGAAACCAGTTAGTACCTTGGGACCTTCTTGCCTCAATGGCAGGCCTCCTCGCTTTCGACAATGGGTTTACATTATTGGCCTCTGATCAAATGATTCCACTAATGTTCGATATCAACTTATTTATTCACGTTCACTGTAATGTACTAGGGTACCTTGGGATTCATTGTCATCATTGGTGATTTCCCTCGCACTTGTTAATGATTTACCTCAATAATAAAAAAATGATATTGAGATGAAGACCCTGGGTTGGGTGCTCACTATGTTATGTTCTTTTCCCATATTATGATGGAGATCATTTGAGCATGTAAAATATTTCAGTACAATCCCCATGTTGGAAATATTATTGATATATATACTGTCACATAGATCCACATTGTATTGATCTGTGGCTATGTTTTTTCATCTCATAGCTCCACTATGTATATTTTTCATGGCTGTGATCAGTTCATGTCATGGACATATGGATCCACATTATATCTTGGGTGACCATACCCTTATTCGATATTCTCATGGATCCGCACTATATTGGTCGGCGGACATGCTTTGAGTCATCTCATATTCTGAGGATAGGTATGCCTACCTCTGAAATGGAACAAATATGTATACTAATTGATGTATGTTTGTAGCTTCTGCCAGGTTCTCCTAGTCTAGTACCCTTTCATTGAAGTCTTTGTAAAGTGTTTCAGCCATCAATTTCTCTTTTGACCTCACACTTTAGGGGGGCATCTGTTACACACCAAAATTTCACACTTAAGTGTCACACCTATTTACACCTAAGTGTCACAAGTGTCGTAAAGTGTTGTATGCACCTTACTAAGTATCACAACACCTTGACACCATGAAAGAACATTTGTCACAATCCCTAGTCAATGTGGTGGAGAAATATACCATATGAAGGTAAAAATACTATATGCACATGAATTATTTATTATTATTCATAAAAAGGAAATTAATTTAGTGTGAGAATCCACCTCACATTTAGTTTCCTAATCTCAAGGAGAATTTGAGAATATCATGGATGGTTGATATATTTTATCATACCAAAATCCTAATTTTGTGGATCTTGAGAGATATTTCCTCCTTAAAATCTTTGAGAAATATTTCCTCCCTAAAATCCTTGAGAGATATTTTCTCCCTAAAACTCTTGGAGATCCCAATTTAGTGGATCTAGAGAGTGATCTTCTCCATGGTGGTTAAGCCTCCAAATCCTATATAATGAAGGCTTTCAATGGTGAAGAGGGGAATATTTTATGCATTAAACCTTTGATCCTGGGGAAAGAAATCAACATTTTGATGTCAAGATTCATGCAAGGGCTAGATATGGAGATCTTGGAGAAGTGTTGCATCTTCAATCATGCTTTGTAAGTCTCTTCTTTGGATTTCAAATTAATATCAACTTGACCTATTCCCTTCAAGTTCATGTATTCTACATTTGCTTGTCTATTGTATTTTCACTCTTCGTAGATAGCTTTGATTTATCTAATCATGTAGAGTAGGAGGAAGGGTTCCTTTTCTATTCCTTGCAAGATTTCAGTTGCATTGAGGAGCTTGGATATGAAGCATTGATATTGGAGCAGTGGGGATGAACATCGCAATAAGGTGCACTACATTATTCTTCTCTCTATTTTTTGATTGATTTAGTTAAATCTATAGGGAAAGTAGTAACCACTTGTTCTCTTCTTTCTTTAGACCAAAGATAGGAGTCTTGGTCAAAAAGGGATCTTATCCTCTCTTCAGGGTAATATTTCTCACAACAGTAATGGGGGTTGATGTGGCATCCACTCATTCCATAGTGGTCAACATAGTAGGTCAACTTGTGGGAGGCATAACTTTTGCATATGATATCTGATTGATGCAATTGTTGCACCATTGGAAAGGTATCAATTTGTTGAATAATGTCAAGGGGTTATAGCATAATCTGTAAAATTTTTGACCCCAAAACATTTTGTTTGATGCCTCAAAATGGATCCAGAAGGTTTCAAAACCTTATTTTTCAAATTGGGACCTTCCATTAAAATGACCCTACAAGTTGTTTCCTCCCATTTTTCTCACTTTAAAAGCATTGAGATAGGTGAACAATAATATAATCCAATCAAGATCGTACCTACCCATTTAGGAAGGATTTTGGTCCCCAAAATATTTACTGAATTAGGTGAGTAAAATTTTCCTCTACCTTCTCCCTAGAGTACCACTTTTCTTGGTATGGAATTTTTCATTCCTACCCAATATGCCAAAGGCCATGTTTCCCTTGTCTTGTAGTTATGGACTGCTTCTGCAAAAGTATTTCCTCTGCCAACTCTACTTGAGCATCTGGTGCTAAGTATTCTACGGAAGGTAGAAATTACTTCTTCTCCCGATCCAACATGGAAGGCTCATAGAGTTTGAGATTATCCACATTCACTACTGAGAAAACTTGCATGTATGGGGCTATATTAAGTCTATAAGCATTATCTCTCACCTTCTTTGATAGTGTGAAACCTTCATATTATAGATCCTTGATCTTCTTACTAGGACCATGTAGTCTTTCCTTGTATAGTTGTAGCCAAATTATGTCTCCCACTTCTAATGAATTCTTGGTTCTGTGTTGATCATGTCTAGCCTTTTATTTTTCCTATGACTTCTTCAACATCTCTTTTACTTGCAAATGGATTTTCCTATTCTTCTCAACAATTGTTTCTACTCTCAATGCATCTTCTGTGAGGTCCTCCTTCACTCCTCCTTGTTGTCCATTTAAAACATCCAAGTTTGAATGTGGATGAACCTACACATATAATATCTAGCTAGAAAAGGACATACATAGTTTGCAGAATAAATGAGAAAAGACAAAAACGAGAGAGAGAGAGAGAGAGAGAGAGAGAGAGAGAGAGAGAGAGAGAACAAAGAACTGTATCAACTAAATGACTGAATAATAAATTACACATGATATACTCTTTATAACTCAAATAATGTGCACTAGAAGAGAATCCACTGTGCCATACAGGTGGTCTAGAGTGATCTAGACACACAGAGACAGTTACTTGAGTTAACTAGCCTCCTAGTCTTCAGTTAAATAACTGAAATAGGGTGAAGTGAGGGTAATGCGCTAGTCTGGTGATAATACCAGGAAAATGCACATTAGCAATGATGATCCCAATGTTTCATGGTGATGGAACCAATGTGGCATTAAGACTCCACTCAATTGATCTACCTGAAATGTGAACTGAAGAGAATATTCTCCTAGAATGTAGGAAAATGTATATTCTCCCTAAAATATAGGAGACTAAATAATGACTAATAAGCATAGGGAAAACCTTAGGAAAAATAACTCCTAGGTGTGTGTGAAGTATCTCTAACACCCCCCCTGAACACCACTATGGTGAAAATAAAAAGTGGGTCCCCACAATGAGGCCATGATAAGTACCCAAATACAAAAGATACACTGAAATGAATGCGGAAAGAGGGAAAACCTCATGGGAAAACCCCCCCTCAAGGTACAATGTATCAAAAAAAAAACTAACATTTGCTAGACAACTTTTTCCTTCACTGCAAGACGACTGCGCAGAGAATGGAACATATGCTCAATGAAGGTCTTGGTGAAGATGTCTACAGTCTGTTCTCCCAAAGGAAAGAACTGTAGGTTGATGATCCCTTCGTGTACTAAGTCCCATATGTAGTGCATGTGGATCTCAATTTTCTTCATCTTCTTCCTCTAAACTGGATCTCCACAGAACTTCAAAGTGCTCTGGTTGTCACACCAGATGATGATGGGTTAGTGAAACTAAATTCCCAAATCAGTGAGAAAATGTTGTAGCCATGTAACACCCTGTTTCCCCCAGTTTGTAAAAATAACAGGACTGGCCAAGAACCATGGAAAACTCATAAATGTGAATATGTGATGTAAATGGACCTTGAGGAAAAAGTCAATGAATGTGAATAACATTTTTAATTTTATTGCAGGACTGTTGAGAGGGGATGTGCAGAAAAAAAGACCACGATGGTGGTAGAAGGCACTTGGAAAGGTGGCGTTAACTTCCGTTGAGAATTAATACCGTATTTGGACTCCATTGGCCTGGAGAACCAAAAGCGGCTCACTGGCCCCGAATTAAATATCTCGCAGGCTGGTAGGTGGATGGCTTAATGAGGGATGGGGAGGTGAGTCGCCCATTCGTAGAGCCGTCAGGCCTGACCAGCGCGAGGGTAATCGCACCACACGCAACCTCGCAAGAAGATAAGGCGTAAGGTAGAAGTGATTGGGGGGCAGACGCGAGGGGAGAAAATCTGGCGATATGTAGAGTGAGTGATAGCAGAGAGGAAGGATTGCAACCTTCATTCCTGGTCACTGGAAAATGGAGACGCAGTTTCACAGCATCGTGGTCTCATCTCGGGGGTGGCTAGTGGTAAATCCGCTGGGAGTTGCTAAGCCTACGGTTGGGTGGAAACGAGCACCCCTCTCAGTAGTTGCACTCACTTCTGGTGTTATTTATGATAAGTGTTTTACATATCGCATCTTGAAATTCATATGCTGACATATATGCTCATAAATTGTGAAATTGTGAACGATTACAGTATAAGAATGTATGTGCAGTGTTTTGATAAGAAATGGTAGATATATGCTTATAACAAAAAAAAACCACGCATGGCTTATGTTTATAAATGAATTTAATTATGCATAAGTTGAACCAAGTCAGACTTCCAGTCCGCTCTCGGGAATTTGCTTCCCCTTATCTATCTCCAGGGATGCCCTAGAATAGATCTCTTCACAGAGATTCCCTCCTTGGAAAGGTTTACCAAGAACCTGGAGAAAGGACTTGAATGTGCAAGTCTTAACAACCCTGTATGAGGAGGAATGACCCTCTTAAAATCCCGAAGTATCAGCATAGGGATAAGTATCGATCGATGAATGAGATCCCGTCGGAAGATCCATGGTCATTCACGACCGTTAGATTGACGAAAGAAATAAGGGTGTTACATACCTTACCCCTTTTCCTCTATCTTCGTGAATAGCGAGGAAATCGAGATCGTAGATCCCCAAGGTCCATGAGAACATCTGGATTGTTGATTTGTCCACGTCCAGGAAGTAGGGGGAGAGTGCACGACGTGGGACAGATCTGAGCCGTCAGATCTTAGCTAGAAAAACCCGACAACCGTTGGATCTGTTAAGAGATGCATGAGGGTTAAGCCCTCATGAACACGGGTGAAAGTCCCGAGAGAGGAGTTGGTATCGGGGATTCAGAATTCGTGATTCTAGGAGTCCTGATGAAAAGGGATCGGAACACTCCATGGTGAAAGTCCCGATATAGATCTAGATCGTCCATCTGTGAAGGACACGTGGTGGAGATCGAGAGTCCATCGATATTTTGGATACCGGGGATTCAAGTTGACAAAGGATTTGCGTCACCGGGAGTCGCAAGTCGCGAAATCGCGAAACAATGAGGATCGTTCATCTGAGGGAGGACACGTGGATGATAATTCCTCAACCCCTCTCCGACTTTGCAAGCAATGCATGAACAGGATCCCTTCGGAGGATCCCAGGGTCTGTAATGACCGTTTGATTTAAGAAAGAGACGCAGGCATTAATGCCACGACCCCTTCTTTTTCCCTTGCAAGAGATGAAGGAATCAGGACCATAGACCCCATGGTCCATGAAAGTGCCTGGACCGTCCATCTATAGAGAACACGTGGCCACTAGTAAGCGCTTCGATGTTTCGGCACCCGGAAAACAAAAGGGAAAAGAATCCTTGTCTTCGCAAGTCGCGAAATTCCGATCACCGAAGCCTCGAAATGGCGTGAGGTGTGATTAAGATTGAGAAAAGATGGGATTTGATCGTGACCGTTGATCATCCCAAAAATACCACGATGGTCGATCTTGGTTGAGGGTCGCCGCCATCCATCGAAGGGACACGTGGCTACCGGTTGACGTTTCGGCGTTTCGGCATCCGGGGAACCAAAAGGCGTTTTCAGCATTTTCGGCATCCAGGGACCATTCATCTGAGGGAGGACACGTGGATGATAATTCCTCAACCCCTCTCCACCTTTGCAAGCAATGCATGAACAGGATCCCTTCGGAGGATCCCAGGGTCTGTAATGACCGTTTGATTTAAGAAAGAGACGTAGGCATTAATGCCACGACCCCTTCTTTTTCCCTTGCAAGAGATGAAGGAATCAGGACCATAGACCCCATGGTCCATGAAAGTGCCTGGACCGTCCATCTATAGAGCACATGTGGCGACTGGTAAGCGCTTCGGTGTTTCGGCACCCGGAAAACAAAAGGGCAAAGAAAACATGCCTTCGCGAGTCACGAAATCCCGATACTCGAAATCTCGTGGATCGTTGGATCCACACTCCTAAGGGTCGTCGATCTCTTACACGACTTTCCATATCGGAATTTGGAGATTTGAATGACGAAGAGTCTTGGAGTCGTTTCATTTTGAACTCCCGAGTACCGAATCCCTGGAAGGATCCATACCGTTGGATCAGGGGAGGCTTACGGCCGTCAATATCCCTTTGGAGGGAAACTTTGGAGACCTCGGAAGTTTCGGGGATTTGAATGGGGAAAGGTAGAAGTCGTGTATTGTGATTC
>SNQJ01S0163080.1:0-10284 GCA_010110895.2 Picea sitchensis | reverse complement strand
CATAATGTTTTCCATGTTTCCTTATTGAAGAAATATGTACATGATGCTAATCATATAATTGACTGGTCTGTGATCCAAGTGGAACCAGAGGGAGAATTTCTACCAGAACCCCAATGCATACTGGACAGAAAGGAAACCCCGCTCTGGAACAGAACCATTGCACAGGTCAAGGTGCAGTGGAAACATTTTGGCCCAGATGAGGCTACATGGGAAATGGAGGATGCCATGAGACAGACATATCCGATTTTGTTTACTTCTGTACATGCAATTCATGTTAGTAGATAAGAACATCGAGGACGATGCTCCTTTTAAGGGGGATGGAGTTGTAACACCCTTTTTTCCCCATTTTGTAAAAATAACGGGACTGGCCAAGAACTATGGCAAACTCATAAATGTGAATATGTGATGTAAGTGGACCTTGAGGAAAAGGTCAATGAATGTGAATAAAATTTTTAATTTTATTGCAGGACTGATGAGAGGGGATGTGCAGAAAAAGAGACCATGATGGCAGTGGAAGGCACCTGGAAAGGTGGCGTTAACTTTCACCGAGAATTAATACCATATTTGGACTCCACTGGCCTGGAGAACCAAAAGCGGCTCGCTGGCCCCGAATTAAATATCTCGCAGGTTGGTAGGTGGATGGCTTAATGAGGGATGGGGAGGTGAACCGCCCATCCGTAGAGCTGTCAGGCCTGACCAGCGCGAGGGTAATCGTGCCACACACAACCTCACAAGAGGATAAGGCGTAAGGTAGAAGCGATTGGGGGGCAGGCGCGAGGGGAGAAACTCTAGCAATATGCAGAGTGAGTGATAACAGAGAGGAAGGATTGCAACCTTCATTACTGGTCACTGGAAAATAGAGACGCAGTCTCACAACATCGTGGTCTCATCTCGGGGGTGGCTAGTGGTAAATCCGCTGGGAGTCGCTAAGCCTATGGTTGGGTGGAAACGAGCACCCCTCTCAGCAGCTGCACTCACTTCTGGTGTTATTTCTGATAAGTGTTTTACATATTGCATATTGAAATTCATATGCTGACATATATGCTCATAAACTGTGAAATTGTGAACGATTATAGTATAAGAATGTTTGTGCAGTGTTTTGATAAGAAATGGTAGATATATGATTATAACAGGAAAAAACCACGCATGGCTTATGTTGATAAATGAATTTAATTATGCATAAGTATAACCAAGTCAGACTTCCAGTCCGCTCTCGGGAATTTTCTTCCCCTTATCTATCTCCAGGGATGCCTTGGAATAGATCTCTTCACAGAGATTCCCTCCTTGGAAAGGTTTACCAAGAACCTAGAGAAAGGACTTGAATGTGCAAGTCTTAACAACCCTGTATGAGGAGGAATGACCCTCTTAAAATCCTGAAGTAGCATCGTAGGGATAAGTATCGATTGACGGATGAGATCTCGTCAGAAGATCCATGGTCATTCATGACCGTTAGATTGATGAAAGAAACAAGGGCGTTACATACGTTGCCCCTTTTCCTCTATCTTTGTGAATAGCGAGGAAATCGAGATCGTAGATCCCCAAGGTCCATGAGAACATCTGGACTGTTGATTTTTACACGTCTAGGAAGTAGGGGGAGAGTGCACGACGTGGAACAGATCTGAGCTGTCAGATCTTAGCTAGGAAAACCCAACAACCGTTGGATCTGTTAAGAGATGTATGAGGGTTAAGCCCTCGTGAACAAGGGCGAAAGTATCGAGAGAGGAGTCGGTATCGGGGATTCGGAATTTGGGATTCCGGGAGTTCATGATGACAAGGGATCGGAACACTCCATGGTGAAAGTCTCGATATAGATCTAGATCGTCCATCTGTGAAGGACACGTGGTGGAGATCGAGAGTCCATCGATATTTCGGATACCGGGGATTCAGGTTGACAAAGGATTTGTGTCACCGGGAGTCGCAAGTCACGAAATTGTGAAACAACGAGGAACGTTCATATGAGGGAGGACACGTGGATGATAATTCCTTGACCCCTCTCCACCTTTGCAAGCAATGCACGAACAGGATCCCTTCGGAGGATCCCAGGGTCTGTAATGACCGTTTGATTTAAGAAAGAGACGCAGGCATTAATGCCACGACCCCTTCTTTTTCCCTTGCAAGAGATGAAGGAATCGAGACCATAGACCCCATGGTCCATGAAAGTGCCTGGACCATCCATCTATAGAGCACACGTGGCTGTTGGTAAGCACTTCGACGTTTCGACACCCGAAAAACAAAAGGGAAAAGAACCCTTGTCTTCGCAAGTCGCGAAATTCTGATACTCGAAATCCCGTGGACCCTTGGATCCACGCTCCTAAGAGCCGTCGATCTCTTACACGACTTTCCATATTAGAATTCGAAGATTTGAATGATGAAGAGTCTTGGAGTCATTGCATTTCAAACTCTCGAGTACCGAAACCCCGAAAGGATCCATACTGTTGGATCAGGGGAGGCTTACGACCGTCGATTTCCCTTTGGAGGGAAACTTTGGAGACCTCGAAAGTTTCGGGGATTTGAATGGGGAAAGGTAGAATTCGTGTATCGCGATTCTTGAATCGTGAAAATCCAATAATCTCTTGGCTGGCTTAAGTGCGTGGACATCGTATAGGGTCACGTAGACAAGACCCCAAGAGAGAAACTTGCCCCTCGCTAGCCCCGTCGGGGTTCGACGTTTCGCTGTTTCAAGCTTTGGGGTTTGCAGAGTCGAGCGACTCAACGTCCCGGTAGTACTGATTCGTGAAGTGCGAAAAGACGCCATGCTGATTCGGCCCATAGTTGTGAACTACAATCATATGGAGGTGGAAAAAGGAAAGAGCTAGCCTGCGCTAAGCCATGTAGGACTTCGGGGATTCTGATTGTTGAGAAATCAACGAAAAAGTTTGATTTGCGTAGTGGGTATGTGACAAACCACATAGCTTGAATGGTTATGTTAACTACCCCTATACACTCTTCCTCAACTGAATATAGAGTAATAGCATCATGCTTCTTGCTTGACCAACATATGGGCCCAAAACCCAGACTGAGTGAGTAACCAGATTGTTGAGGAAAAAGATATGAAATAATCTTACTCAATCATTTTCAGATTTTTCTTGGCTAAGGAAATATATACGGGAATATCACCCTATGTTTATAGCCTCAAAAATGTGTTTCCTAATTCACAAGCATTATTTACAAGGGATTAGGATGATTTTTTATAATAAAAGATTGTTGTAAAATTCAATATTTTTATGTAATTTTCTGAATATAATAGATGCAAAAGTAAATGTGGAGACAAAAGAAAAAATGCCAAGTCACAATTTAACACATATGAGACATAATATCAGTCACTTATTTCATTCCAAGAAATCAAAAGAATCATTCTTTTTACAAAAATCCATGAGGGAGTTTGGACCAAAGTCAAACGTAGATGTCCCCGATGAAAACCATACAAAAGGACTTTTGACAAAAAGTAAAAAACTGAACTTTAAAAGTTGGATTATCTTGCCACAAATTGTTGTCCACTCATCTCTGCACAATATCCTTTATCGGTCATGAAATTTAATTCATAAACAAACAAGTCTACATAGACTATCAAAGATAGATCAACATCTCTGGAAAAAAAAGTGTTTGAATGATGTAATTCAGCCTTGAATCTTGTTGTCTACAATAGGACCCTACTTTCATAAAAGAGATTTAGGATTTTAATGAATTAAATAATGAATGAAAACTGAACTATCTCAATAAAACTCAAGAGAAGACCTTAGTATGCTTTCTCCTTCTATGCTCCCCTTGTTCTTCCTTCTCTTTTTGCCTTTAAGAATCAAAATTAGTTGAAGTAGTTCAACTACTTCTTTTAGTTAAGTTAACTAAAACTCAACTAACTTTTATTTTAGGGGAAATTTTGATATAATAATAATAATAATAATAATAAGGGTCTTTAATAAATAATAACTAGTAGGTGGGACCCCTCATGACTCCTTTTAGTTTATTAACAAAAATAAACACAACTAGTGAATCAATCAAACACATCCCTCTCTGTGGCTCCCATTATCATTCTCATAATTTGAAAATTAATATCAATGATATTTTAAACGATATCCAAAAATATAACATCCAAAATATCCAAAAATATAACATCCAAAATATCCAAAAATAGTATGTTTTCCAAAAACTTCAGCAGTCAATTGTTCTGAACAATCAATAAATAAATATACTCAAAAACCATATTTTCCACTTTGGGAGGCAATTTTCCCTTTGTTGTTGTTGTCTCCCTTTGATTTCTCTAAATTAACCTTAGGCTGTGTGAAGCCTTTAGGCTTGATCTTGCTGATAACATGAGAGAATTCATCTCCCAAGTACATGTGGGATGAAATAGATTTGGCAGAATGACTTGAGGGAGAGGAGGGAGCAACAACAACTTTTCCTTCATCATGTGTATGGTGGGATTTAGTTTTGAGTCTCTTGCTTGCATGGGAAGAATGTACATGTGAGTGAGCAGGGGAAATTTGGACAACTGGGTTAACCAATGGAGGAGGAGCAGGAAGAGAAAAATTGGGCTGGCCACAATGTTGGGGGACTGTTGGGTGAACAATCTCTTGCCATCCGTCATTTTCAGGGACTTTAGGTTTTAATGAGACATGAGAGGGAACTGGGATACCAGGGACATGTTGGTGTTGGAAGGGAGGCCTTTCTAGCCTAGGTTGGAATACCCCTTGTCTAATCCAGTTGAAAAATACATCTTGGAAGAGTTGGTTTAACTCTTGTGGATCTGCATCAAAATGTATCAAAAATCTTTGCCTTCTAGGGGATCTGTTCCAATTCCTTCTTCCCCTGTTATTTCGTCCATGGCTTCCTCTGATGAAGAAGATCACTCCTGCATGCAACATTTATTAGCAACTAGCTTCTTAAACAAACCATACATGACATCTCTTTAATTATGAAACAAAGTTTGGCTCAACAACACATCAGACCCATGCAATCCAATCCATAAAAATCATTTAACACTTGTCAATGAGCAACGGGTGAATAAGGGTTATGGGATATCTGAGGGAGTTTTATTGAGCGAATTTTTTTAAAATGAAAGGGTGTAGATCATGATTACTGCTCAACAAATCATTAAACAATCATCTATGTTGTAATAACAAAACATATCAATTGTAACCCATCTCCGTGTCATCCTTTAATTTCTATAATACAAAGTTTCCATTTTATTATAATTTAATTTTAAGAACATGGCGTGCAAAGTGAATCTGGGAATGTAAGGGATTCTTAATGTGCAAAAAAGTGAGAGAATGGCAAGGAAGTTAATGGATATTGTTCATAAAACAAATTAAGTAATAAATAATCATAACTCTATACTAAAATCAATCCAAAAAAAGACCAACACCACACCAACATTTATTGTGTATCAAATTGTTTGTTGTTCCAACATTTAAATTTTCTAGAATTCCTCAATTCATAACAATCTGTGCAACTATAACTCATAACCAAAACAAACTCGCCATTCAACAGTCATGTTTAAGAAAGTGTTGGTCTCTTATTTATTTTCTTTCCTTCCAAGAATTTAAAAAAAACTCACATCAATATGCTCGACCTCTATCACATAATACATCACTATAATAATAAACATCCATTGCCTACCAATTTACAATTGAACCCAATTAAATTATACACCGTTCCTTTCTTCAAATACGAACAGACTTCCAAAATATCCCGATTACACACAATCTTCATCATATCAATCAATAAGATTTTGCAATGGAACCACAGTCAACATAAAACCCGAGCCTTATCACTATTGATATAACTTCCTTTTAAAACCATTGATAATTTGCATGATGATCCAATAATACATACGAAGCGAAGATAACGAATTACACACGGGCACCATTTTTAAAATTAGCCATAACCCTGATCGGGTCGAGCAAAACACAAAGGTGTTTCCAATTTCAATTGAGACCATGCTACTAAAAACACCATAATGAAAGAAGACAATTCTCAACTGTATGCAAGCGCCTATAAATTTTCAACCAATTTTATCATAGAAATATGAGACAAAGACTCGACAAAAAACCTCCATACTGATAAACTCATATTTGACAACCAAAAAGGTGCCTGAAGGGAGCAGAGACAGTCGGAAATCCAATTGGGTATATCAAAATTAAATGCAGGGAGACAACAAGAGCGCGCTCATATTTTAACCATAACACAAAGAGCTAGAGGTCTTCTGAGACTTATCAATCATAGGCAGAATACCCTCGAAAAGGATACAACAATGAGCCACACAATCCCCTTATTACTCCAAGTCTTGGACAAGACCAATGATTAACACTCGAGGATAACAAAGGCTGACAGATAATAACCCAATGCACATAGTACGTTTAACACTTGTAGAGGAGAGGGGAAGTTAAATGAGCAGTGATAGTTATTAAAAGAACACAAAAAGATATAACATCTCTATCCATTTACTTAAGATCTGAACAACCTGACAACAATAATAGGGAGGATGCATACATCATAACACCGAGATATAACTTGTATCACCCCACAACCATGCAGTACATGTTAATGTTATGGCCACCTAAAGACTGGATCTTGGGATACTGTAATGGAAATACAATAAGAATGGGCCAATGACCATGGCTCAGGGGTTAAAGAAATAACACCACAACTACTGGCCATCCAAATGTGACTGAATAAGGGTTACAATCATGACTGTGAGGGAACAAAGATAATCGATGGTTATACACAGAACGAAATGCTCCACCATCAATACATAGTGATATGTACCACATTCACTTATTATCCACAGAGACCCATCACGATATTAAGTCGATCGAGCAACCGGTCAATGCTCAGCTTAAACAAAACCCAATTCTTTTGCTTGCAATCAGAAACATTTTAAAGTCATCACAGAGAGATAGAACACACATTTACACAGTTGAAATTCTCAGGAACAGACAAAATCCAAGAATCATTGAGCCATTATTTTTTCATACACAGAGAATATTTCATGGATGGAGAGAAAAATAACCATACTTGTAACCTGAAATGCGGAGCTTCACAACCAACAGACCAAAAATGCAACAAGGAACAATGCTAGGGTGATGACCGATAGGGGGAGTATGGAGTGACGTGAAGTAAATTTATGTTGGTTCCATCTCCTGGCCTATTCAATTAGAGGTACAAGACAACCAAACACTCACCAATCAATTAAACCATGTATTCATTGCCAAAACTTTTGAAATCTACAACAATATCCTTTGCATAGTGCACCACCCACTTTCATTTACACATTAACCCTTGCCATAGTTCTATGCCCTCATACATTTTGTAATGCTATATGATCCCAAATCAAATATAATTAAAATCACATAGCCACTAACCAACCATAGCATAATAGTTAGGACTAACACTAACATCACTTTACTTTTCCATTTGCATATAACCCTTTAACATAGCTCAAACATAACTTCTTTTCCTTTAAGATTTTTTTCATAGGTTTTCTTTCTTTGTTTTGATTATGTTATCACTAACATATCTCTTGCATGTATGTGGCTAGGTAATCGATCACGATGATTTGTGACATGGTTAAATCATAGCAACTATAAATACATGCCCATCATAACAAAAAATGCTTTGAATTGCAGAAGCATTCCATAAAATGCATCATCCACCTGTATGTCAAACTAAAACCAAGAATGCATTGTCAACCATGTAGGACTCTGTAAGAAACATTAAAATAGTAGAAGAAAAATGTGTGATGTGTCTATCCTTGCGGCTCTAGTATACAAGGGGGTCCCACCTACTAATATTATATTATTATCATAGTTAAATAATAGGGATTTAGCAATAATTTGCGGGCAGAATTCGTTATTACGATTTTAATCGTCAACACAGATGTGGACTTGCAATCAATGTTGTCACCAACCTAGTCAGAATCAGTGAACCCGATGAGGTCCAATGCAAATTATGTTGTATAGTGAATCTCAAAGTTGATGTTTCCCTATACGTATCGAAGGATACACTTTGCATCATTCCAATGTAGCTCATGCAGCTCTTGCATGAACCGGAAGACTCCTCCAACTGCATAGGATAGGTTTGGTCTAGATTATTTGAGATACAACAAGATTCCCACTAGTTTTCTATACAGTGTCGTGTCCACTAGTGGAGTGTCCCCACCATCCTCAAGTCACACTCCTGATAGGAAAGGAGTCAGGGAAGACTTCCATTCTGTCATGTGGGATCTCTCAAGGAGATCTTGTGCATACTTTGCTTGAGATAGTTTGATGCTTGATGCATCCTGACTGGTCTCGAGACCAAGAAATAAATGTAGCAGACCCATGTCCGTCATCAAGAACATGTCATGAATAATCCTCTTGACTGTGTCAATCGCTGAAGTTGAGCAACCAACGATCAACAAATCATCAACATACAAAACTAGGAATAGAAGTGAATCAATCATCCTGAGCATGTAAACATTTGGGTCTGACATACAATGTACAAAGTTTTGTAACAGCGAGTAGGAGTCCATCTTAGCATACCATACCCTTGGGGCCTTCTTAAGGCCATAAAGTGACTTCTTTAGTTAAAAAACCAAAGATGAACCCAACATGAATCCTTGTGGCTGCTCCATATAGATATCCTCAGAGATATGATCTCCATGAAGAAATGCATTCTTCATGTCCATCTGATGGACTTCCCATCCCTTGGCTGCCGCAATCACAGGTTCCAAACATATGGAATCCATCTTCGCTACTGGAGATAAATTCTTTTCATAGGCAATGTCATGTACTTATTGAAATACTTTAGCAACTAGCCTAGTCCTATAGACCCATATTCACCCAACAAGTTTTCTTCCTGAAGGAAGGGGAACCAGATCCAAAGTCTAGTTCTTGAGGAGGGAGTTGTACTCCTCCTACATGGAATATTTCCAAAATGGATTCCCAACAACCTCACCATAGGACTGTGGATCTGAATACTGAACCATGAAATATGCCTGGGTGGCATCGTTTTAGTGGAAGTGAGTGAAGGAGGAGGCTCCTTGAAATCATATTGAGTCCTCCTCGTATCCGTTGGTCCACAACAAGATCTCTTGCATCCTGAAGAGTAGTCTTGGCCCATTTGGGCCTCGGCTTTGGTTCTGCATCTACATCTACATGTAATGAATCTGCATCTAATTGTATTGACTCAATATATGAATCATCTAAATCCTCTGAATCAGAACTCTCATATGAATAAGAATCAGCATATGCATGCTCATCATCTCTGACAGGTGGAAGAACAAAAGTGTTTGCATGCATCTACTGAGTTACATGAGATATAATTCCCTCGAATTTGACATTTTTCTCAATGATGAGTCGGTCTGTAGAGGGATCAATGAGTCTGTATCCATTCACATCGTCAGGGTATCCAACAAAATAAACTCTGTGCTCTATGGATCAAGTTCCTTCCTCTTCTTAGAGGGAATCTTGGCCCATGCACAAGAACCAAATATACAAAAGTGCTTCACTTCCAGTTTGAGGCTGCTCCAAGCCTCAAAGGGGGTCTTATCCCTGACATATATATGGAGATATTTTTTTTGTATGTAGGTTGAACAATTAAGTGCTTCAGCCCATAATCTCTGTTGAAGTGACTTTGCATTCAACATTCAAGATGACCTCTCTTTCAGGGATCTATTTTTCTACTTAGTAACTCTATTTTGTTGCAAAGTATAAGGAAACATGTGTTGCAAATGAATCCTATCCTCAAGACAAAGATTATTTATCTCATGGTTGACATACTCTCCCCCATTACTTGTTTGGAGGACTTTGATATTCTTTCCTAACGGTGTCTCAACAAGGGCTGTGAAATCTTTGAGGTGTTGAAAGACCTCATATTTTTTCCTGATAAATAAAGTCCAAGTACGGCATGAGAAATCATCAACAAAAATGAGCACGTACCTTGCTTTACTGATTGATGGATGAAGAAAAGTGCCCATGATATTGTTGTGGATCAAATCCAAATGAGAGGATACCTTCTAAGTCTTTCCTTTGTCGAATTTGTCCTGAGGGTGTTTTCTAAGAACACATCCATCACAAATTCCTTTGGATAAGTGGATGTCAGGTAGACCTTCAATCATTCCTTTCTTGCTAATTTGTTTCATATATATGAAATTTAAATGCACAAACCTTGCATGCCATAACCTAGTACTTTCATCAACATGTGTAACAAGTAATGCAGATTTTGGTTCAATAAATTTAGAAAATGTGTAGAGGTTGGATTGGTGATTTACCTCACTAGTAACAACTTTGGAACTGGTTTTCATGT